>ML793779.1:273402-325310 GCA_009831015.1 Picea engelmannii
AGTTTGAGCCGACTTCCATTCACCATGCCTCCCAAAGCTTCTCCATTCAAGGTTTCCAACTACACAACACCTGCCTCCATCACATGTTGAATTACATAAGGTCCTAACCAATGAATACAAAATTTTCCTAGATGTTGCATAAACTTACTGTCATAGAGTAATACTAATTCTCCCACTTGAAACTTTTTTTGTTTAATGTGTCTATCATGCCATGCCTTCTCTCTTGCCTTCTGAACTTGTTGATGGAAGCTTGCGACAAAGCGATCTTCCTCAAGCTGTACCAATTGTGAAAATATCTCCTCCACTGTGACAGAGTTTGAAAGATTAGTAATTTCTACAACACGTAGGCTGGGAACAATAAACTCCATCAACATCACTACTTCTTGTCCATAGACCAACCTAAAAGGTGTTTGTCCTGTCAATGTTTTTCTTGTAGTCCTGTATGCCCATAAGACTACAGTAAATCTTAAGTCCCAATAATCTCTTCCTATGTTGCATATCTTTGTCAGTGCATTGTCTAGAATTTTATTAAAGGATTATAATGTGCCATTAGCCTGAGGATGATACGACGTACTCTTCTGATGATGAATTTGAAATTCCTAAGTCAACGATGCAATTGTCTTATTCAGGAAGTGTGTTCCTTGATCACTGAGTAAAATGCAAGGACACCCAAATCGTGTGACTACATTCTCAAATAGAAATCACACAATAGTCTCTGTTGTGCAGTCTATGACTCATTATGCTTCTGCCCATCGGGTCAAATACTCCGTCGCAATGATTATGTACCTAGATCCTGATCTTCTTGTTGATGGTTTGATTGGTCCAACAAATTCTATTGCCCATTTATCAAATGATTGCAACGTAACCTATGGATGTAAAGGCATCTCATCCCTCCTAGATGGATTTCCCACCCTTTGACAAACATCACATGCCTAACTTGTGGACCACTAGAGCCGAGCGTACAAAATATTTTTCACAGTTTCTTTAGATGTGTAGGGTCCTCCTGCAATCCATTTGTGTTCTTTTGTGAGTGTTATAGGCCTTTCATGCTCCAACACACATTGTCTCAATATTCCATATGCACCTAACTTGTATAATTTCTATGAAATCCACTAATAGTTTGTTGCTTTAACCAATAATTGTTTCTTCTATGCAATTGTCATGTCTGAATGGGCCATTCTTGTAATTAGAAATTGGACGATGTTTGCGAAGTAGTCATCCACCATTTTAATTGCAAATAATTGTGCATATGTTAAGTTGTCATCTAGGTTCCCTGCGTATTCCCCTGATAGTATGCGTGATAAATGATCTGGTCATGCATTCAACTTATTTGGTTTCACAACAATCTCAAAATCATACTCCTGAAACAACAATAATCACCTGCATATTATCCCCCCCAACATTGGCTTGTTCACTAAGTATTTTAGTGCATAATGGTATGTATACATATTAAAATAAGAACCCAATAAATAATGTCTAAAACTCTGTAGTGCATATACCATTTCCATTCCTTCCCATTCAGTGGTAGTATAATTATTTTATGTGATTGACAGTTTCATTCTTGGAAAATCAATTAGGTGATCTATGTGTCCTTCCCCTGGTTGAGATAGTACTGTGCCCAAAGCTATGGACGACACATCTACATGAACATGGAACTCCTTATTCCAATCTGGAAAGATCAAAATCGGCACAGTCACTAATTTATGCTTTAAGGTGTCCAAATCCTTTTGACATTCCTCATTCCACTGGAACTTGGCTTCCTTCTTCAAAAACTTCTCCATAGGTGTTGTAATATGCACATAAACTTTGATGAAATTCAGGTAATATTCTGTGTGATCCAGAGTTTCCCTCAGCTATCTTACTAATGCAGGTGGTTGTAAATATAGAATCATTGGAATCTTGGAAGGATCCACTAATAATCCCTACTTGCAGACCACATGGCCCAACAAAATTCCAAAAGGTGTGCAAAAAACACATTTATTCAAATTCAACGAAATCTGACATTGTCTACACCTATCCAAAATTAACCTGAGTAGTTCTATGCGATCCTTCAGTAGAATAAACACAATCCAATCATCTAAGTATACTTCAAGGAACTTATGAATAAATTCTTTAAAAGATGCAACTACAACCCTTGAAAAAATTGTAGGTGCATTCTTTAGTCCAAAAGGCATCACTGTGTATTGGTAACTTCCCCACTCTGTTGAAAAAGTAGTCTTATACTTGTCTTCCTACACAATATTTATCTGATGGTACCCTAAGAATCCATATATGAAATAATAAGTCTCCTTCCTGCATTGTCTTATACCTCATCTATGAATGGTGTTGGGAATGGATCATGCACACATGCATCATTCAAATTTTTCAGATCTACACACATCCCAATTCCTTCTGTTTTATTATCTTGTACTACCATTGGAATTATCCATTTTGATTCCACCATTGGTTCAATGATACTTGTTGATAACATCTTGTCTGTCTCTACCTTCACCTTCTCTTTATACTTCAGATTTAACCTATTGCAAGATTTGCCTCACCGTTGCTATCTTGCACAGAGGGCCTTTTTCCATTTCTCTATGCAGACTTGTCATCCATTTTTTGATGAATCTACAGACAAAAATACATATTTTTCCACATATACATGCCCTATCTACTATACAACATGCGTATACGCATGTTGCTCCACTACATCCCGTGTACATCAGGATTTGTGCCAGAAAATGAAAAAATGAAGTCAGGTTTCCATGTTAGGACAAGAGATCTCTGATCCTTGGCCTTTCATATAATGGAAACGTTATGACTCGGCCCTTCAGTTGCATTTTGAAGGCTATAAGAGCACAATTCCAAGATATGGAAAAGAAGGAGAAAACATTCAACATTGAGAGCAAAGTTACTCTGGAGAAATTACTTCATATTAAGTCTGCATCCCTTTGTCCCTCAAGTATGAACACAGTGTTCAGCCCCCAAGCTCTTTCCCTATTGTTGAGAGAACCTCATTGTCTCTTTTCTATGATATTTCCTTTGGTGGAGGATTGTAGTGGTGGAGACCCACTTGGAAGGAACTCGATTTCTTGGTTCTCAACCGTGCCAAAATGAAAGTCTAATGTTTTTGCTTCTGCTGATCATTAATTAATAGAAATACTCCTTTCCCATCCAATTGATATCGTGCAAATATATGATTATTATCCATGTGCATGTTTGTAATGTTTATTAATGGATTATGCTATCTAATGTGCTAACCCCTTTATATTATCACTATATACTTGCACTGCTTGTTTGTTGAGAACTTGTTGCAGGTATAAAGCTTTGGGTCAAAGTGCTCAACGGTGGAATGTCATCAAACGTTGGAATGAGGTAGGCTTCTTTCTTATCTCACTTGCACATTGGTTTATATAGCATATGTTGGAATTGAGTAGATTTATGCAGTCATACTTGTATGTTGTGGTTTACCCTGGCCATAAAGAGTTTTTCCCTCGTAATAATAACATCCTGTCTGTCTCTACCTTCACCTTCTCTTTATACTTCAGATTTAACCTATAGGGTCTTTGTCGCACTGGTTTAGCATCAGGTTTAAAAGGGATTTTCATCTCGCCTAATTCCCCAATTATCCCCTTCATCTTTGAGAATGTAGTGGGGATTAGATCATGATACTCACACAATATATTTGTAATCTTCTCCACCGTTTCATCATTCCAATAATCTCCTTTCTACACAAACTTTGGATTCTTTGTCGTCCCAATGTTTACCTTCCGCTTCTTTATTGGTTGTGTGTACACAACATATTCAATCTCTATCCCTTATACTATGTGTTCCCCCTCAGTTTCACGTACTTGCACATCCCTAGGATCTTCCTCATCATGTTCTTCTTTAGTGACATTGTAAAAATCTAGTAATTCATGGATAGTCATAGAAGCTCTATGCACATTTCACACAGGTACCACCTCCATCGACTCTTCTTCTAAGAAGATATTGGTTTGAATGACCTATAACTTTGCATCTAGTAATGGAGATTCATGTTCAAAAGTAAATGTTACCTTAAACCATTGAACCAACTCATCCTAGTTTGTTGTTTCTCTGTGCATTTGCATCTCCAGGTACCGATTCTTTGGAATTGTATCTAGTGTATGTATAAACATGTGTGTCCATTCCTTCTTTAGTACTGAACTCCATATGGTTTTGCACTTCTCAAAATGACCTAATAGGTCATTTATCCCTATATACTTCTTCACAATATTCTCCACCTTGGTACCAAATCTCATTTGCATTAGTCTTCTACATTTTGACTAGTCTTCCATCCCATATTTATGTGTAGCCCACCACCTGGCTGGAGTAGCTTTCAGGACAACATCTAGTGACAACAACCTTTGTTTTTTGGGTACTTGTGACTCAAACACCTTTACAAATGAACTAATATCAGTGAATTCATCATACTTGGGTGGATCACATAACTCTGTTCCAATCCAATGCAATGATCAAGTTATGTGTGCACATCGTCTAGTTGATACTTCATGCATCCTATGTTGCCAATGTTCCAGACCTTCCTCTGAGGCTGACGCACATGAGATGATACTTCTCCAACTTAGCACACCATTTGCGATGGGGCTAACATATTCATCCATCTGTGTAGTCATGTTTTATAATTTTTCAATTTTGTTCCCTCTTGTTGGCTCTATGTACCTCTTCCATTCTATTGGATCCAATGGTGCGGTAACATTTAAGTCTCCTACCTAAAATATCATTTCCCTCCTCTTCATATTAATGATCGCTTGATTATCAAAGGCCCATTCAAGTCCCATCAGTTTTGGATATGGTTGACTATTGTCCACAATCTCAATGACTTCAAAGTCTACTACACTGCGCACCCCATCTATGTTCACATGTACTCTCGTCAATCGATCAATCCAGACTATCTTGTCTTGGTTTTCCAACCTTAATTGAACATGAGACCAAATCAACTTGGGTTTTCCCATCATTTCCAAGGTCTGATTTGGTAATACATTCACATCAGAACCAAAGTCTAAAATAACATTATCCACATCATATTCCCCAATCTGCGCACTTAATCCGAATTCTCCATTGGTCCTGTTTTTACGTAGTACCTGATTCACTATCCTCTGTGCAATAAGGATTTCCCTTTCTTGCACACAATGATCAATAATTTCACATAATGCATTCTGTGCAGTTTGATCTTTCATTAACTCTACACAACTTCTCAAAAACTCTCTCAGAGAAATTATCTTCCTTAGTGGGTTCTCTGGCATAGTTTGATCATAGAATAGAGGTGCATATGATGTTGATGCTACCCAATCCATTCCGAGTATCTCTTTCCTTTCCCTCTGATACATCTCCTTTTCTTGTTGAGGGTAAAATGTTGGCATAGGTCCTACTGATTTCCTTACTCATTGCCCAACCTGTTTCCCTCCATTAGTTGCATCAACCTTTGTTCTATTTCCTCTGTGCGTAACAACTGCTATTCTAGGTCCTTCATTACGTTTTTCAGTTGATATATTCTGTACATTCTGATTTGGATTTTGGTTTTGATTCCCTCTTACTTTCCATTTCGCAAGTTGTTGAGGACAATATTCTATCACATGGTCCAATTCTCTATAGTATGTGCAGATTGTACATGGATTCGAGTAGTCACGAGTTAAGTGTCCCAGTTGATTACAATTGTAACATATTATCAACCCTCTACCTCCTCTACCAAAATTTCCTTTGCCTCGACCTATGCCAAAATTTCCTTTGTTTCCTTGATCAAATCCTCTCTGATTATTATATTGTGGACCACCTCCTTCTATCGCAACATTCTCCTCCCGAATCCTATACATATCTAATGTATTCTCTCTCATTAAATCGAATGTTCAACACTCTTTCTCTTCATGACTGAATGCCTTGAATAAGTTGCAAAATAAGTTCCTTGGCATACTCTGATATTTCTGTAGTAATGGACACTTAGTCGGATGATGTCCCCATTTCTTACATATTTCACAATATCCCCCTCCTAGTAATGGATTTGGTGCTCTAGTAACTAAACACTGCACAAATATCGGGCATTCGTCCTTGTGGTGGCCTTCAGTTCTACACTTGGTACACCAAACTTGTTCCCATTTCTCCTTCCCTTTTGCGATTTCTGCCAATTGAATTGTCAAAGCAGCTAATTGCATCTGTACTTGTGCCATCTGTCCACTGTCTCCTACAGGGGATTATTCCAATTTCATTTTTATCTTTAGTGCTTCACACTGTGATGCAACCTTTCGTTGTATCAGTGGACCGCAGATGTGTGGTAAGAGTCCTGCAATAAACCATTCCCTATGTTATTGATCGAGAATTTGAAACGTTAACCTACCCATCACATCCTTGAATCTCTGATCAAAGTCCCATATTGACTTAGTCTGTACCTGTTTGATTTCCTTCAACTCGGTAATGTACCGCGACTCGGATTTTGGTTTCTTGAACTCTTTCAACAATGCTTGTCTAATTTATGCCAGAGTCCTCGCTTGACCTGTAGGTGTAATAATCTGCAGTTTCATATACCAGATTAATGCACGACCTCTAAATGTTGTTTCGAACTGTTCAATCTTTACGACCTCATATTGGACATTCTTTGCAGCCTAAATTGTCTCACAGAGAAATAGATGTTGTTCAGGGTCCTCCGACCCAACTCCTTGGAACTCAAGTAGTCTTAATGTGTTGTCTAAACCTGCCATGTTATTTTGTGTAGTACCTCCCCTTAGTGATGTTTGTTGACTTCAACTCATCATACTACCTCCATTTCTATGAATACTAATATTCTGACTTCCTCTACTAACTACAAGTGTTTTTGACAAATATTCAACTGTTACCTCATATTTTGGTGACGCACATGGGGTCATGGATTCGACACATGATCCAATATGAGTAGGACTTAACAGATCTTCTATTATAGGATTGGACTAGAACTCCTCTTCCTCTCCTTGTATGTGTGGTATATCTACGATATGGACTATTGCACAAGGTCCTCTCCACTCATACTCACTGTGTGACTCTCTCTTCTCAGCCCCAGTCTTCAACCTATTGTACCTTCTTCCACTGCATAGTATCCAAAATAATCTTCTTCCTTTGATGTACCATCCTTGTTTCTATGCATCCTCAGTTCCTCCCTTCCTTCTTAATTTCTCTCCTACCCTCATAATATCTTTTGGTCATCCCCCAGTTCCCCTATGTGCATGAAGCCCCTTAACAATTAGACTCCATTGTCACCACACACTTGTCACACAACAACACATTTATCCAGGTACCCAATGATTTCATAAACCTTCCACACAGACCCTTGAAAAACTCCCTCTCTACAACATTGTATGATTGGGTATAATCTATTGTAAATTCTATAATATAACCTCCCAATATGTTGTCCAACCAGAAATCAACTGCATGAGAAGTATTATTACTTACATAATTCAATTTCCTTACCAACTATGGAGTCCATCTCCTCGACGCTGCAGTTAGGTACCTTCCAGTATTCTCCACTAATATTTCTAACCACTTAGTCAAAATAATCATAAATTTGCCAAATAAAATCTCATGTAGCTTTGTGTACACATACCTTTTCATCCACTGCTAGTCGCTCATTCGAGGGTTTCTATTCTCTTTTTGAGAAAATTCTTGTTCCTTCCCTTCTAGACATTATGAGATCTCTTTCTTATTCGACCTTCAAAACATTCATTTAATCGACAGATTATGGGTCCCGAAAACGGAACCATTTGTTGGCATGTGGTTGTAAGACCCTAGGTTCAAGTTATATAACCAACAAAACCCTTCAAACACTGGCCCTTTTGACATCACCTGCATGCAAGTGAAATCTCACCCAAGGCATCTATTGGGGTTGCAAGAACCAAGTTTCTACAATAGTGAGGGAATGGGAGGCATTCATCTTATTCATTCTTACTTAACTACTATGTTCACATTATCTTGCGTGTTATTCCTTGATTAATTGGTGACTTTAGTTATATAGAACCATCATACTGCAGATTGCAACATAAACTATTTGTTGTAACATTCATAACTACTTCACAGTGATCATAAACTAAACAAATCTAGTCTAGCATGCATAAAGATAACATTCGTGATCAACCACATAAAAACACAAGCATACACAGTAATTAACATGGTTCACCTAACTTTGGGTTACGTCCATAAAGGCTAGCTTATTTATTATTCTTTCTATAATCATATCAGGTTTTCACACCGCACTTACAACAAATAGATCGTGCTATCTCTCTCTCCACCTTTCCTAGCCGCTCTGCAGTGCAAGCCTCTCTCTGCAACTTTCCTACATAATCAGACATAGAATCCCTCACTTTGTTGGTCTAGTCTCTCACTCTCTTCTCTCGGTGTCAAACACTTATTCTACCTGACCTATTACATATTTATACATAGATTCTAGGGCTTAAAAGCCTACTTGCTTAACCCAAAAACCCAATTACAACTCAGGTCAACTCATTTTTTGGATGTGCTTTTCCTGCTTTTGCATATACATGTTTCTTTTGCATTCCTGACTGTTGTTATTCCTTTTTTTGCATGTCTTTCTGCTTTTGTATGCTGAATTGTTGTCCTTCATTTTCTCTCTCTTTCTTCTCTTGCTTTATTCTCCTTCTTTGTTCTCTGCTAAGTATGATTTTACTGCGCACTTCAATCCCAAATGTGCCTTTACTACGCACTATGCTCCTACCTCCTCTTCTTTCTTTTGTTGCTGCACATCTCCTCCATACTTAGGATTTTCCTGAAAACTGTATCCAAAATGCCTGTCCAACACTATAAACAAGTGGTCTGCTTCCACCCCAAGGAAATGTCAACTTTATATACAACATTACATGAAAAAATATGTGAACATGTAAGAAACAAAATGAATTTCACATCAAAAGTTGATTGACCTATTGTCAATCCCCTCCTCATCTTCTAAAACCTCCTCCTCCTCACTCTATAAAAACATAATAAAAGAAACATGAGTTCAATAAAATAAAAAAAATGGATAAAATTTAAAGATGCAATAAAAAACATATAAGTTACATATTTTTCAATACCCTCTAATTCCTCTAAGTCACGCTCTCCATCATAAGTCTAGAAGAATTTAATATGTTTCAATCAATGAATGAATAATTCCAACTATAGATAAGTTTAAAAAAAAACATATCATTAACAATTAGTTACCTAGGGTGTTAGCTTTAAAAATTCCACCATTCTTTTGTGACCATTCCTTAAGACATACTTTAATTCTTCATTAATGGGGTCACGCCTATAGTTCGTTGAACTACATGCAATAAGTGAAAACCATATTTAATATTAACATATATTAAGCTAGTATATTAGCTTAGTAGTTGAGATTATATTGATAAACTTACAAACACTCTCTAATCAAGGACCTCCTAGCTTGACACAAAGAATTTGTAATTCATAATTCCTTTCATTTATTCATACATGTACATAATATAGGATAATATTAGTTAACATTATCAATGTACACCGAATGACCACAAAAGTAGGTCAATGGTACCAAAAGATTACATCTAAGAAATATAACAAGTTAAAAACATATAAAAAAAATAACTACAAGCCATCGAAATCAATAACTACAATTATATGTTATTTATTTCCTTTGTGGTGTTTTGTTGTGGCATCTTAGGGTCCACTCCTCATGTATTATTCTCATCAACAATCCTCTTGGCCTCTAAGAAATCCTTCAGTTTTATTTTTTTAAATACAAAATTTTCAATATCAAATGGTCTTTGTTTTATGTCAAATTTGGCTTATTGGGTTTTGTGATGTGCTCGGTAAATTTGTTAAAACCACATAAAATGAAGTCATTTATAAAATTTAATGAGGATACATGAAATATAAAAGGTGAAGGACTAGAAACATGAGTGAGAGCATATAAGACTAATTCAAACATATTTCACCTAATATGGTATCTCCTCTCCTTGATAGCCTCAAAGAATCTATGAAGATCACATTTATCACTAAATTACAAATTTGGGAACCTTCTTCATAGATGTTGTAATTCTCTTTACTTACTATAAATACTTATTTTAGACCAATGTTTATGGTATTGTTTTGACTACTCCCTTGTGCCAATATCAAAATTTTATGTATGGAAAATTGTACCACTACTAGATTTCAAAACCACTCCTTTATGAGTAACTTGTATATCTTCATAGTGGAGTGCCTCTTGTCTATCTTCTTGCAATAATTGTTTTTGTCTCTATTCATCCTCATCTCTACACCCCATGGTCAAACACCAATAGCATTTCATAGAATGAATAAGTTCCATGAAAAATGTAGTATATTGGATTCAATTACACTCTAAGTTTCACTAAAAAATGCAAGACAAATGTACCACAACTAACAAGCTCATATTTACTATGATTGAGACCCATGTAAATGTCTCCTTGTTGAAATGAATGCAAATAATCCATATCTAGGTCCAATATCTCTCTTTTGGTTATACTCTTTATAAATGTTGCAAGTTTTTTTATCAAGTGTTTCTGCAAGATACAATAATAAGTAGCGATTATAATTATAAATATAACTCTTTGTAAAATAAATACATATTTTTTAATATGATTACATAAAAATCATAAAGTATATAATTACAACTCACTAGGGCATTCTTGTTTCTACCTTCATCGGTTGAATTCCTTTACCTTTTCTACTCCAATATTTCTTCTCTCTTTCCCTACATCTAGTGTCATCATTTTTGGAATCTCCTTCGGAAGCCATATAACTTGTAGATCTATTACAATGATACAGTACTAAGTTAAGTACATAAAATCTATGGAATAAAATCTATGCATAATTTATTATGAACATTCAAATTACACACACATAACATCAACATATGAAAATGTGTAGAGACTAATCCTCTAACTCAAAGACATATGCACAACTGGCTCAAAATGTAGCCAGAGAGAAATTAACAAAATTGGAAGAACAAGTCACATTGATTCTCTTAAACGTACATTTCAATGTATTTTATATTATGTTAGTGCATCATATACTTTACATCCAATGAACACAAAAACTTAAAATCCATTATCATTGCTTATCCCTTACCTTGGTTGACTAGGTAACATAGATTGTGCATCCATGGAAGGACGAGGAGAGGATGCATGAGGCTAACAATTGGAAGGGGACAATTAAATGTAATACATAATGGGACAAATATTTTGATGGGGTGACATATCTTGATGGGTGTGTGGTTATGGAACATGCCCAATTGGATGGAGATCACAAGGATACATAAAGGTATGTTGACTTGAGTGTGAGTTTAATTCATAAGGATGACGCTTCAAGGTATGTTGACATGATTGTTAAAATATTTGTCAACTATAATGAACCATTCAATGTTATTGTCACTTCAACTTCATATGCATGGCATTAACAACTGTGAACATATGATCCTGGAGTGTGTGAAGAAGGATGACAATAGTGATTATTCAAATTCATATTTTCACCATCCATTCCATTGCATTGCATAGTGTTAATAAATTTGATCTATAAATTGTTGTGGATATTCCACTTGACAGTTCGTCACAACAAATCTAATAAAATATTGAAATCTTTACTTTGAAGGTTAATTTCCTTTAGATCTTAGATTCTTTAATTACTGGTTTTCTACTTAAAATATATGAAATAGCTAAAATGTGAAAAATATAGAACATAAATAAATACTCACACACCCTCCAAAAATAAACACAAGACATAACCTGGGAAACCCAATATGGGAGAAAACTCGGCTAGAAGGTGAGGTCACTCTACTCTCTTTTCTTGAAATGAAAGTACAAAGAAAGATGAATTTTGTGTGGAGTTTCCCTTGACATTGTGCCCTGTATAGATGCTACATAATCTCTCCTCATTTTTTATTCTCTCAAAATACCACTCCTAGGTGATCTTCTCAACTATGGAACACATACCATGCTAAAGAATGGAACCCCTTCTCCTCCTAGGAGTTTGATATTTAACATCACCTGATAGTCATCTAGGGGTAGGGTTTTGACTTCCTCAAACCTCAATTGTGATAAGGTTTTGTAACTTCTATAATCTTCTTGAAATTCCATACATGGCTAGCCCCATATGCGTGAGTAATGGGGGATGACGTGGCATCCACTCATACCATGGTGGTCAACACGGTAGGTCAACTTGTGGGAGACATAACTTTTGCATATGAGCTTTGATTGAGACAACTTATGCACCATTGGAAGGTCTTGATGTGTAGAATAGTGTCAATAGTTCCTAGTTGAGGATGGAGAAGTTTTGACCCCAAAAAACATTGTTTGATTCCTCAAATGGATCTGGAATATTTGAAACCCCAACTGGGAACTACCGTTAAAATGAACCTACAAGCTAATTCCTCCAATTTTTTCCAATCTGAAAGCATCAAGATAGATGAAAAATAATATAATGTTCCAATCCATATCATACCTTCCCATTTAGGGAGGCTTTTGGTCCCCAAAAGTTTACTAAATGAGATGAGGAAATTTTTCCTCTACCTTCTCCCTGCAATACCATTTTAATTTTCATGGAAGTTGTCCTTTCAACCCAATCCACCAAAGTTCATGCTACCCTTGTCTTGTAGTTAAAAAATTATTCTACAAAACTATGTCTTCTACCAACTCTTCCTGGGCATCTAGTGCTAAGTCCTCTATGGTAGGTAGGACTTGATCCTCCTCTTAATCCAACATGGAAGGCTCATAGAGTTTCATATTCTCCACATTCACTACTGAGTAAATGCACATGTATGGGAATAGACTGATTCTATAGGCATTATCTCCCACCTTCTCCAATATTTTGAAATGTCCATACCACAGATCCTTGATCTTCTTACCAAGACCCTATAGTATTTCTTTGTTCAGTTGTAACCAAACTATGTCTCCCTCTTTGAATGAATTCTTGGTTCTGTGTCGATCATGTATGGCCTTGTATTTTTCCTGTGACTTCTTCAATGTCTCTTGTACTTGCAAATGAATTTTCCTAACCTTCTCAACCATTTTTTCTTCTCTCAATTCATCTCATGTGAGGTCTTCCCTCACTCCTCCTTGTTGTCCATATACAACATCCAAGGGTGAAGGTAGAAAATACCTAAAGCAAGTTTCAAAAGTTGACTTACCAGTAGAAGCTAAGGCTACTCTATTATAAAAGTGATGTATGTAAATAAGATTTTCATCCCAAGTCTTCATATCCTTCTAATTGTAAGCCCTCAAAAACTACACCAAATTCTTGTTGACTACTTATGTTTTCCCATCTATATGTGGATGGAATGTTGTATATATCTTCAACTTAGTGTCAATCTTCTCCCACAATGTAGTCCAAAATGTACTAATAAATTTGGTATCCTTGTCTGAGATGATTCTCCTTGGTATCCCAAAGTGCACCTAGACCTATTCAAAATACCATGTTTGTCATTTCTTGTCCTTTTATTCTCTTTTTACAAGGCATGAGAATGCACATTTTTTTGAACCTGTCAACTACCAAAAATATATATTCATGTCCCTTCCTGGTTGTTAGTAAACCTCCCACAAAATCCATGTAAATTCTTTCCCAAGTCCGAGTGGGTACATGCAAGGGATGGTATATACCTTGCTTCCTATTACTGGGCTTGTTGGTACAACACAATACACATCCTCTAATATATTGTGCTACATCTTCTTTCATTCTGGATTAGTGCACATACCTTTGTAAGTTGGAAATTGTCTTCCCAACACCAAAATGTCCTGCAACCTTGGAGGTGTGAGCCTCTTTGACAATCTACAATCGTTCACCTTTAGGGACACAAAGCATGTTGATCTTGTAGAGTAACCCATTATAGAAATGATAGCTAACCTTTCCATCACCTTATTCTATATGAATTTGGCCATGTAGTTACTAAAACACCACCTTGAAGTCCTCATATTTTGTGTGTGCTTCTCTATATGCATCATGGGTAAAAGGATCCATGTGCATCAGAGTTCCCAAAGCTATAATATTGGATGTGGGTGGCCTTGAAAGCATGTTTTCCAACATGTTTGTGTTACCCTTCTTATACTTGATGCTAGATGAAATTGCTACAAAAACCCCATCCACTTGTAATCTATGGTTTGTTGTACCTTACTTTGGTCCTACAAATATTATAGAGACTGGTGATCTATGTGGATGATTGTTTCCCATTAGATAATTCTTCCACTTCTTGACAACTTGAACTAGGGCATAGAGTTCTTTGTCATAGGTAGGGTAGTTGAGAACTACCCCATTAAATATTTCAGAATGATAAAATACAAGACTTCCTCCTTGCATCAAAATTGCTCCCACGGCATACCCACTTGCAGCTATATCCACTTTGAAAGGATTTTGCAAGTTTGGTAATGCAAGAATTGGTGCTTGAATGATCTTTCTTTTCATATCATCAAAATACTTATGTTGATTCTTGCCCCACTAGAAACTCTTACCACTTGTTGTTACAATGTGGAGTGGCGCAGCTACCGCTAAAAATGAAGCTACGAACTTATGCACGTATTTTTCTTCCCCCAAAAAATCCTAACTTCAGTGACATTTGTAGGAACTAACCATTTCATGATGGCCTCCATCTTGATCTCCTCTCTATCAATCACATACCCTAAATACATCAAAGACTACTAATAAAATTGACATTTCTTGAGGTTAGCCAACAACTGGTGCTTCTTCAGAGTCTCTAACACCTGCATGCTATGTGATATCATGATATGTGCTCCTCCCAGGTCTTGATTAGTCAACACACCCTCAAATTTTCATGAAATTTTGGGTACCACTTTTTAATTCGATACAGTTGGTTGGTGTTTTATCAACCTTTAATTTATATTTGTACTTGGTTGAATTTATTGATTTATTTGAGTTTGATTTTGATCATCAATTGAGCCAATAACCCAAGCTAAATTAAACCACAATGACCAATTATCACACTTAAAGCGGATCAACCAAGTGATAGAAGGAGAAATGCAAAATCCTGTAGAAAATATACTCTTTGATTGGGCCAATGTGTGTGTCAGATTGGGTGGAGAGGTAATGTTTGAGAGAAATTATTAATGTCATCACAATTGACCCAATGACCAATGAGTCCATCGGGCATTATCCAGTTCACTATGCCCACACATGTCAAATTAAGTTTCCCATGTTGCTTGATGTGACTGTCAGATGAGGGTAAGAGCTCCATAATTAAAATTGTCAATCAAACCTTAACATGAATCTTCGAGCTTCGATCAATACCCACCATTCGATTAAAAAATCATTGAATCTCGGTCGTCCACAATAAACAAGGGAGGGGATCTCTGTGAGATTTTAAGGTGCCACGTGCCAATCATAGTATGACCACATCATAATCTATACCCTTCTCATGTCAGAATTCACGATTGTCTTTAGCTAGGTCATATGCCACATGGAATTTCTATGTCATCACCCATACCGAGACACCACAGTGCCATGTCATACCTTAATATATGCACTCATTGGTCGTTGTAGGTCTTTTGTGTTTTTTAATTTCATTATAGAACCCCATGTTGAACAGTCGACGTTGATGGAATCGTCATCTGTTAGCCAAATCATCCAACTCTTTCATCAAAGAACCCTCACACTCACACCGACGACCGATAAGTGTTATGCCTAAGATGTTGCTGGTCATTCGATCAAACAAATAGATACATATTAACTGTCGATTTAATAATCAGATTTCTCATTCCCTCTTCATGCTTGGATGTGACTATTGACATGTCACCTCACTCATTTTTGAATGAACCATTGGCATGTGTTGACTTAGCACCACATCGGTCAGTCGCATCACTCCCACCTGCACTCAACACTCAATGGACTCTCGGTCACATAATGTTGATCGTCCATTCGAAAGGGAAGATTCAATCAGGGTTGTCAGATTGTTGATCCTATATTTATCTTTACCTCACGATTGAAGTGGGTCCCTTGATGTGTCAACAGATGACCTCTCAAACTGGATATTGACACATTCCATCATAATGTCACATTGTTCCTCCATGTCACTCATGCACGTGCACAACTGATGTCATCTCTATACATATGCAGGCATTTATAACCAGATCGACTTCATGTTTGAAACGTGCATGTAGTTTACCCCCGAACCTAACTAAACCACTACATGTCGAGTTAAACGACTTCAAAAAACCATTGATATTCACCTCCATGCATCAAGTCAGCCATCCAAGGTCGGAGGGAGGTAATTCCACTGCATTAAACACCATTACTAGGGAATATTTATCCATGTGGTTCTGAGATTTAGTTGTTAAGTTGCATTCTCCCCAAAACTTGTTGCATTATTCACTTAGTTGAGTCTATTATCAATTGAGCGCATTTTCTTGTTCATCTTGATTTTTAAGGAATTGAGGCTTGCAACACTTGTTTTAACTTTGGTATTGAAAGATTTAGCTGACCAATAATCACACATTAAACAAGTGTTGTCAAGTAAGCTATGTTCTAGTGAATTTCAATGTTGCTTGGTAACATGTATGTTTATGTTATATAACATTGAGCTTTGGGAATGTTAATGTGATGTTTTCTTACCATGAATTGTCTTTTATAGACATGATGCCTCCCAGAAAAGCTCCCGCATAAAGGACACCAAGAGGCCATGAACACAATTAGGTGATGCTGAAGTTGGTTCTAGCTTCATGTTTATGCGAGTTGAAGAAGCCTCAATGTCTAAAGGGATATAACCTCTCATCAGGATACCCTCTAGGAATATTTCCAACCTAGTGTCATTTTTTTGGGACACAGAGCCATGCACAAGAGGTGGGGCTTCCACACAAGTGCCAATCCCTTCCTGGACTGAACTTTTAACAAAATTTAACAATGGAGACTACCCTGAATCAACCCCACATAGCGACTTGCATCTTAGGGAAGTAGATGATGAAGTTTTCCCTGCAATAAAGAAGTCCATGTTACATTATCGTTGTTAGGGCACCTGTCATGCCTTGTGTAGAATTGATGGAGTGGGTTATCATTCATACTAAATCCCAAGACTGTAAATTGTGAATGAAAAGGGAGAATGTATAGGCTCCTTCCTCCCCCAGGATATAACTACCTGCTACAAATTACTAGACCATGATGATTCCCTTACCAAGGATTTTGTGATTTCGTTTTATGAGGATTATGAGACTAGTAAGATATTGAATAGTTGGTGGAAGGAAGATAATAATTTTTTCAAGTGATCCACCAATAGGTATGCCATTGACAGTTTAAGGTAACCATATATGTATTCCATTATCCTCTTGTGTAGGTTGTATGGGGAAAGGGACAACTCTCAGTTCTCAGAAGCTTGGTTACCTTTGGCCTACTATGTGGAAATGTGGGAAATAAATTCAATTGGGGAGGTGTCATTTCTAAACAACTAAGTATGAAAATTTCTCAAGCACAACCCCCAAATTTTGGTGATCCCCCTATTTTCCACATGGTCTAATTTCTCCTAGATGTACTGCGTGCACAAAATATCTTCCCTGGGATGTTACTTAGTTGGAAGATTTTTTAACTACCTATCCATGTGTATTTCAGTATGCTATGGGAAAACAGATAAAAAAAAATATTCTCAAATTTGTGACTTTTTCATACCAAGGATCTATTTTATCATCTTTGGAAAAGAGTGTCCCAAACTATCCAAACATGAAAAGAAGATCTTGAATTGTATTGGGAACAAGTAATTTGGAGAGAAGCACACCTACTTAAGGATCTATGGAACCATTAACCCACCACACTTATTGCTTGTGTATGTACCTGATAGACTGGTCATTGGGGAAATATGTTATCAGACCATCATGCAGGGATTCAACACTACTCTTGTGAAAGACAAGAAGAGATTTTTTATTCCATATGGTTTTTAGGTAGGGTAATGTGCGGTCAAATATGATAAACATGTTAAGAGAGAAGGCCAGGTGCACTTATAATATAGGTTTATGACAGGGAGGTATAGGAAGCATGATCCCAAAGGACTAGTTCCAAAGCATGCAGAGAAAGTGGTCTTGACTTGGCCATATGCTCAGGAAAAGTGGGAAGATGAACTATTCACTGAGAATGCCCAATACTGGAAGGAAGTTGAGAAGATAAGATCCAAACCGAACATAAATATATTTTTCTTATTTACCCATAGAGGAGCAAATTCAAATGGTGAATATTGGAGTATCTTCTAGCAAAGGGACTAATAAAGATAAACATGGAGGAGAGGAAGAGCTCATAGTAGAAAAGGAACAACAAGATTTGTGGATAGAACAAGAAAGAATCCCGAAGGATCAAGAAGAAGAACGAATACTGCAAGACGAATAGAGAAAGAAAGATGAAGAAGATGCAACAAAGGAAGCACTTGCTGAGAAAATGAAGAAAAACATAAAAGAAATAAAGGGAACATGAATTCATGGAAAAGATAAAAAAAAATACTGGGAAGAACTTGCTTGACATCAAGAAGAAGAGTTGAAGAAAAAACAAGAGCTGGAATAGGCCGATGAACTTAAAAAGAAACAAGAGGAAGAAGAGAAACAACATAAGAAAGATGAGTTAGAGAGGTTGGGAAAAGAGAAGGCAGAATATGAACAAGAACTCAAGAAGGACTAGGAAAAAACAATGAATACCATGAATCTTGATGTCATTGATATGAAAGGAGATGAGGAGAAAGGGGGAGAGGCTATTGTCACAATTTTCAACAAAAATTCCAATATACAGGAAACCCCAACAAGCCCATCGAAGCAGCTAGAGGTGGGAACACAAAAAGATGGAAATGAACATGATGATACTTCCCACCTAGGAAACAATGACTCCTCTCACCAATACAAAGATGATATTTCATCAAATAGTAGTGGGAAATATCAAGGCCAACTTGGTGGGTAGGACTCAGAGGTGTCATCACCTGGAGATAAAGGGGGAAACACATATGGTCAAAATATTGAACTTGATCAGGATGGTGAGTAGCGAGAAAACCATAAAAATGATACTATGACAAATGGTGAGCAATAAAAATAATCATAGTAATGGCATTGACACAGGTGGAACAAACACATAACACATTCAGAAAAACAAAAAGGACATTGGCACCACCCCGGAGAAAGTTCCAAAAGATGATGGAGAGTCTGAGAAGCTACATGAGAGTTTTCTAAATGGATCATCAACTTTGGGAAAAAATACAGAGGAGGAAACCTTGGATAAAACCTAGAAAACTACCACAAATGATGAGAAGTCTAGTGAGCAAGAAAAGGATGTAGGAAAGGATTCTCCAGACAAAGAACTAACTCAAGACCCTGGATTAGAAAAAAATTATACTCCTGGAAGTCTGAGTAATATATTGTCCTGGGGTGATCATCCCATCCCTCAACCAGTGGAGGAGGTTGTTGACTTGGAGTCTTTCTCTTATGATAAAAAATAAAAAAATCTATAGTCAAGAGGACTCATAGAAAAATGAAAACCACACTAGATAGTGGTGTGTTGTGCACCTCAAAAGAGGTCATAATAAACACCAAGAAGGATAAGATGAGCCAGCTCTATTCAGTAGGCCTGACCATCTCGCATGCCTCTTTTGATAAGGAAATTATGGAAGAAAGAGAGTTGGAGAAAGCTAGGGTTGAAATAGCCTCTATTAAAAACCAAGTGTAATATCATCAAGAAGGTGTAGGGGTAGAAAAATTAAATAAAGACTTGTCAAAAGTACATGAAAAACACCTTAAGGTGCAAGAAGACTTAGTAATGAAGGAAATTTCTCTTCAGGAGGAGTCCTTGCTATTTTGGATCACCTATAAGGATGTGCTTCGGTGGACATAGAAAAGAGTCAACACCTTGGAGAAAGTCGAGTTCATCCGAGTAGTACATAAAGACAAAGGGACATAGGACCACAATATAGAGTTGTTATTGGATGAACGATTATCTCAAATGCACTCAGGAGCTAAACACTAGGCTAAGATTGTGGATGATCCCAAAGACAGAGTGGAGGAAGATTAGGAATGTTTCCATCGGGTTAGGGAGAAGTTGAAAAAGTCAATGGAAGATTTCTGATTTCCAACTTTCAAATATCCTATAGAATTTCAATCGATTGACGAAGTATCAACCAATTTGCAGTGATCAAATGATGAGTATAAGGGGGATATCGGTAAAATTTTCGCCGTGGAATGTGGGCATGTGTAGAGATATGTTGTTGACCAAGTCAATATCATTGATCAGATGGAGCATTTGATTGGCAGAATGCAGAAGTACATTTTATGATTCGGTGATAGTAAAAACGAGTTAAGTATGCCAATGGATGAACATCAATTCCATTTCAATGACAGTTGACCAAACTTTATAGAAATTGGGTCGACTACGTGGATGAGCATGCAAGCATGATGACATCCAGATCACTCGAATCATCTTGACTCAAGTTGTTGTCTATTTATTTTGAGCCACTGAGGTGGATGTGATTTTGAGTTATCTATATTTATATAAATAAGCAGGTATGCTCGATAGAAAAGACCTTTTGGAAAAAAATCAATTTTCTGTTTATTGTATTCAAGAATTATTTCTACAACTAATAGTGAAGATCCGTTGGAGCTTGGAATTGTATTGGAAACAATTGTGTGATCTACGATTACAATGTGGATTGTTCTACATTTGATCATACTTGTATCGATGTCTATTAAGATGTTCTTTTGACCAAGTTATCTTGTGAATCTTGAATGTTGTTGATATTTATATTTATATATGTTGAAGCTTTAGCTCAATGATTAGTAAATTCAGAATTATTTCTTTATAGTTGACATGTATTTAGTTGGCCATTTGTATGCATGTGTGATGAATACTATCTATTATTTTCCAGTGAAATATTTCTAAGGGGAATATATATCAATTCAATTGATTATTTATTAGCATGTTTCTTATGAGAAGTTAGCTTTAAGAGAAACAATATTAATATGCATTCTTTCTTTACTTCATTGGTTAGAAGAATTATTTCTTGTGAACCACACAATGTTTAATCATAACTATATTCTAAAACTATAATAAAAAACCTTTTTTCAGAAAATAGAGAAATATCAAGAGAATAGAACCGACAAATCTTAAATCCCATCAAATGGTTATTAGACCATTAATCCGGAGAATCACACTATCCCAAACGAAGAAGAGTCTAATTGGGCCTCGTCTTCGGGTGTGATTCCTATTGTTGAGTTAAATGGAATCCAACCCCCTCAACAGAATTGGCGCTAGAAGTAGGGCTTGATGCATGGGAATTCATCAAAACAACCCACTTAAAGAAGATACTCCCACTTCCAGTACCTCGCTTCATGCTAAGGAAAGAATTGATTCTCATCTTGAAGTCCCATACAAAATCTCTCAAGATGAGGTTAACGCATTTAGGATAATTACCAAAGAATATGCTCGATATATAGAAGAATTACCCTTAACCTCATTACTTCCTCAAAGGAGGAGAATGGTAAAACTTGTTGTTTCCACACCATAACACACTTTCATACACACAGTTGAAGATTTAGTGGATTTCTCCTTGATAGAAATAGAACAGCATATTGGATTAATCCTTGACACACCTTCTATCACTCCGCCAATAAGTAATTATTCTGAACTAGAATATTCAGAGTAAGAAGAGGAAGAATTTTATTTAGAACCCTCTGATTACAAATCAGACTACATGGGTGACAACAATGAAAATAACCAAGAAGGAAGTAACCATCCCGGAAATAACCAGCCTTGGTTGGCTAGAGATGCCTTGGCCTTACCCGACCAATTACATAACTTACCTAGGCATCCAAAGAAACTACTTCCTAAGTTTGACCCTGGAACTTCTGAGTTGCCAGAAGATCATATTAAGAAATTTATATTAGCAATCTGGTTGATGATCGTACAACATGAAGATGTAGTGTGTAGATTTTTCCCATACACCTTTGAGAATTCAACTTCAATTTGGTATTTTAACTTTCGAGTTGGTTCCATAACTAGCTAAACAAAGTTTCAAAAAGACATTTTAGAGAAATTTTCAAATGAGACCATAACATGAGCCCCGATGGTTGAATTGTTCGATACTACTATGGGATCTAGGGATAAAGTGAATGATTTTAACTAAATATTCATGACAATTTTGGTTAAATTCCAACCAGAAGATAAACTCTCCCAAGAGATGCATATTGTAGTATATGTAAATGATATGTGAGCTTCTATCTCCATGTTTTCAAGAGAGTTTCCAAACCCACCTTAGCTAAAAAATTTGAAGAGGCTAAAACCATTGAGTTTCAAATAAAATGATGCAAAAAGAGTCAAATTTCTTTAGACAAGAAAGGAACTAAAAAATTACCCAAAAGAGAACTCTTGTTGACCAAACCATAAGGAAAAAAAGATGATCAAAACACTAAAAAGGAAGGTGATGATATGGAAATTCTGCAAAGGATGATCAAGAAATTATCAAATGAAATTATAGATATGAAGAGAAGTGCAGGTGAAGGTACCTCTAATCAAAGACCGTATAGGCCCTTTTTTAAGAAACCATGGGATTTCAATGCCACATAACCTTCCCCAACAAATCTAATGGTTGACTTAGGAGATGTGGCCTCTGATTCTTTTTTCACCTATCACCAAGAAAACTATTACGAAAAGGATTTTCCCTAGTGGGTGAACACCATGAAATTGATGGCCAACTACTTCTTGGATGGGTGTGCCTTGAGAGAGAAACCCAATATCCAAACATCAAGCACTACAGATGATGAATGTAATGAACCGCCCGAAGAAACAACTATGGTGTTGTGGGATATAAACCACATGATGCCTTTTGGTGACTGCACCAAAGAAGAGGAGTCGACGGATGAATCTTTAGTTGTACAAAAAAGGATCAAGGGGCATACTCCTCAAAATCACCTTATTATAGCTTAGGCTCCTAAAAAACATGATAGCTTATCTCCCTTGAATGAACCAACTCCTATACTTAGATTTTCCCTAAATTTGCAACATAAGAAACATCAACATTGGAATACAATGTAGTAGAGGATTTAAGGAAAATGAAATCCAACATTTATGTTATGGACCTCTGCAATATCCCTCAGCAGAAAATCCTATTACTACAAGCATTAAAGTAAGGATACAATCACACAGTAAACTCCAATCAAAACATAAACAAAATAACTCCAGGGGAAACCAGAAAGTCAAATGTAAACTCATCATCTATAGGTAAAATATCCAAGTTTTCTATTCCTCCTTTCTTACAGACGTTTGAAATTTTCAATAGAAATTTTCACAACTGCTTAGTCGACTCTGGGACATCATTGAATGTCATACCTTATTCTCTATGTAAAAATTTGAATGCAACTCTCGTCAAAAAGTGATACACACATTATACAATTGGATAGAACTAAGGTCAAAATATCAAGGGGCATACTCCTCAAAATCACCTTATCATAGCTCAGGATCCTAAGAAACATGATAGCTCAGCTCCCTTGAACAAACCAAATCCTATACTTAGATTTGTCCCTAAATTTGCAACATAAGAAACATCGAAATTGGAATATAATGTAGTAACGTATTTAAGGAAAATGAAAGCCAACATTTATGCTATGGACCTATGCAAGATCCCTCAAAAGAAAATCATATTACTACAAGCATTAAAAGAATGAGACAATCACATAATAAACTCCAATCAAAACATAAACAAAATAACTCCAGGGGAAACCATAAAGTCAAATGTAAACTCATCATCTACAGGTAAAAAATCCAAGTTGTCTATTCCTCCTTTCTTACAGACATTTGAAATTTTCAATATAAATTTTCACCACTGCTTAGTCGACTATGGGGCATCATCGAATGTCATGCCTTATTCTGTGTGTAAAAATTTGAATGAAACTCTCGCCAAAAATTAATACACATGTTATATAACTGGATAGAACTGAGGTCAAATTCATTGGTGAACTGAAGGATATTATGATTCAGATTGCTTCTAACCCAAAGTTTCACCAAGTTATTGATATTATAGTTGTGGATATCCCAAAATCTTATGGGATGTTGCTAAGATAAGACTAGTCACACAAATTACATCGATATTGCAATGCCATCTGGTCTCACCTATGGTTACCATGGAAGAGAAAACCCAACATGATCAAGATTGACAGAGAGAAATATTTTACACACACTGTCACCAATTTAGAAGCCCCAAATGAACCTTCTTCAAATGAGTTTTTGATTCTAGGAAACAAATTTTGTGATTCAGATTTTAGGAATTTCACACCCTGCCTGTCTGAAATCTCATTCTCACAAAATTCAGAGTTCTTATTAAAAGAAAATCAAACAATAATTGAAGAATACAACAATTCAAACCAATGTTTCCTGGTTTGTACATTAGGAAATGGAACTGAAAATTCAAATATGGACATCAAGAAGAAAGTCCCCAACTTTCCTTCTCAGATCTAGACTCTATTTTTTGATGGGTCTAAGTCACAAGAGGGAGCTGGAGCTAGATGCATCGTTATTGGCCTAGCTGGAAAAAGTAATTTTTATCATGTAGGTTGGAATTTAGTGTACTAATAATACCGTTGAATATGAGGCTTTGGTCCAAGGAATTAAGAAAGACATTGACCTGAACATCAAAGAACTTGTTGTCTTCAGGGACTCAGAGATAATTGTTAGGCATGTCAAAAATACCATACACTACAATTCACCATATTTAAGAAATTACCAACAACAGGTGCATAGACTAATGGGAAAATTTCAAGCATTCAACATCACTACCATTCCTCAGTCCAAGAATGTACTTACTGACTCTCTTGTAAAAACAGCCTCGAGGTTATCTCCTCTTGAAGACTATGTTGCCTCTAGGTTCACCATAGAGTTACTATATAAACCATCAGTCCTTGATAACATCTCTAATTGGAGAGTGTTTGAGGGGTATGAGCATATCATATCATTTTTTACCAACAAAGATAACTTTAGAGACATCGCTATTGATGATGAATAATTTTAGGAAATAATTGCTCAACAAGAAGACGAGGAATATGAAGCCAATAAGGAAAACACTACTAAAAATCCTAAACTCCACACAATGCCTAAGGGAGTATTCAACTTGGAAAACCTTTTTGATCTGCGAGAGATATTCAAGAACCCAAAGAACCATCAAAAAATAAATACAAATGGCATGTTTATCATACATGTGTCACATGTGCATATTCCACAATGATACTAATGATGTGTGATACATGACGAATCATAAGAAAATATTAGGGGAGCTAGGAAATGTGAAATAAGTGATAAAATCATGTTTGAAATACAACATTTTTCATTTCCAAAAAAATTGTTTGGTGGTGTTGAAAAACACCATTGTTATTATTGATGGGACTTCATATGAATATGATTCTTTGGATAATGTAGGCACACAGAAGGACAATTGTATTAGACTCATTCATTAAAACAATTAGGAGTCATTTGTAAATGAATTGAAAAAATAACAAACAACCCACATACCTTAGAATAAAATATAAGATTGAGCATGTTGTTTTACCTCACCCCTATATTCTTACCTATGGTCATTCAAATAGACCATCTGGATCATATCTAATACTAATGGTCTCTTCTTAAATTATCATGCTTGGAATGATGTAGGAAGTATTGTACCTCTGATGAGTGCTTCCTTGTCATTGTTTGTAGTTGGAGGCTTATACTAATGACTAAGTTTGTACACTGGTATATAAATGCACCTGGTCTATAATCTTGAAATACATAACCACACTTCTTCCATGTTTATCATCTTGTGTAAGATATTATCCTTTGATAATCATCGATCCAATTGAAAATTCATTAGCTTTTCTCTGAGATCAATGGTCCGGATTTACTTCAGAGTTTCGGGCTTCAGGAGTTTTGAAAGTGAAACATGAAACATCTCCCGGATAAAAATCCCTGAAGTGAATGATCTGTCAGCGCGTGTCATGATGGATGAACGATCCAGATTCACTTCGGAAGTCCAGGTTTTGGGAGTTTCAAGTGTGAAGTACGAAACATATCCCAGAGGAAAATCGCCAACGTGAAGTGGTGACCTGATGTCATATGATATCACAGATGCTGAGTTATCCTGGAGAGAAGGGTGACACATGTCATGTGGAACTGGGCGAATGTCACAACCAAACAACTAAGAATGAGTGCCATGTGTCATGCCTCATGAGTGTGCCACGTTTCCTGCCTCATGAGAGTGCCATGTGTCATGACTATTGGTTGGTCTAGATTTACTTCAGGTCTTTGGTTCTCCTGGACTTTCGAACGTGAAACCTGAAATTCACTTGGAGGAAAATCTCCGAAGTGAATGATCTACTACCACGTGTCATGGCCAACGAATGGTCCAGATTCACTTCAGACATCTAGGATTTGGGAGTTTCAAATGTTTCATGAATATTTCCTAGAGGAAAATTCCCTGAGTGAAATGATCTGCCGCCACGTGTCTCCGTTGATGTATGGTCCTGATTCATTTTAGGGATTCAGGTCTTTGGCTCTTCGGGGGTTTCGAATGTTTGTGCTTGGAAAACTCCCAAAGTGAAAATCACCAAAGTAGATGATCTGTCTCCGAGTGTCATGGTAGATGAACGAACTAGATTCTCTTCAGGTCTTCGATAGTTCGGGAGTTCTGATGACTCTTGATGTTAAACTCTACGTGATTCTGCACCTCGGATGGATGACAACCCTTAATCTGATTCGCTTGATAGATCTCCACCGTTGAAACTTTCCCCTGTTTATCTCGGCAACCCTGGCCCAAATATGACCATTCTAAGCGGCTGCGTTTATCCACGGGTGTTTCCTGCATATGAAAAAAGACTTGGTGGACCTGTGGTGAGCTTAATCAATGGAAAAGTATGAGGACAATTAATTCGAACACAATCCAAAATATATTTATCCTTCAAGAAACAGAGACAGACATGCGCAATGACTCAAAAACAAATAAGGACCAAGATACTTAGTAATGGGAAAAAGACTAAACCAACCAGAAAAAGGAAAAAGACAAAGGCAGGTTCAAACAAGAGGAGAAGCAGGGAATGCATACCTAGGTTATAACATTGGCTCCAACTGGGGGTAGCTCGTCCCTGTGAGGTGCTAAGAACTGTATATCGATGCCTTGATATTAAATGACTGCTCTTACCTTTCATCACTTACCCTCGTTTCTGTCTGCCAGCCCTGGGTATCTGGTATTGTCCCTCAACCATGCATTTTATTGAATTAAAAACTGAAACCACACCCCAGTGCCTTGTTGGGATATGGAGTCTTTATTCACACACAATTAACTAATCAAAAGCCACAATAAAGGAAAGTGTCTATGGTACAAGAGGGACCTTCCCTTGTCCTCAAACAAAGTAGTGTTTCAAGAAGCACCCATTTAATGGGCCTCCAAATATATTTGTATCATCTAGATTGCGCGGAATGAAGATGTTGTTCAAGACTTCAACCACCTTAAAAGGGCCAAACCAAAGGTTGTCGAATTTACCATTCTTGGGCTTGTCATCCCTTCTGGTATCCCACCTCAAAACCAGGTCACCTTCCTGAAAAATCTCCTTCTTGGTTTTCTTATCAAAGGATGATTTGATCTTGCTCTGGTATGACTTAGTTCTATGATCTTGCTCTGGTAATATCCTCCGTTGGATGTCATTGGGCTCCTCAATATCCTCCTGCAAGAATTTCAGGACTAGTATACCGAGATGAGTAGGAAAAACAACGTCTATGCCATAAACAAGATGGAATGGTGAGGTTCCCAAAGACTTCTTAGTGTTGATCCTGTCAGCCCATAAGGCATATTTGAGTTTGGAGTCCCATGATTTCTTGCTTTCAGTCAACAACTTTTTAATGATCCTGATGAGAGTCTTGTTTGATGATTCTGCCAGGCCATTTACCTAAGGGTAATAGGGTGTGGAATGTGTCAAGGAAATGTTGTGACTGCCACATAAGTCAATCATGGCTTTGGACTTGAAATCTGGCTTTGGACTTGAAATCTTGGGCATTGTCTGTCACGATCTTGCTGGGGCAACCAAATATGGAAAAAATATTAGTTTTCAGGAAATTTATGATTACCTTGTCAGTTGCATTCTTGGTGGGCATAACCTCAATCCACTTGGTGAAGTAATCGATGGCAGTGAGGATCCACTTGTGTTGTCCACTGGAGGGTGGATTTATTTCGCCTATGAAATCTAACCCCCATTGTTGAAACTGATTACTGGCTTTGATAGGTTTCATGGGCAGTGACAATAACTTATGTTTCCCTTCAAAAATTTGACATTCGTTGTAGGCTCTAACAGTGGAAAATGCATCAAAGAAAAGGGTGGGCTAGTAGTATCATGCCCTTAGGATCTTGAGCATTGTGGCCTTCCAATGTTGGTTCCCTCCAAACACTCCTCTGTGCATTTATTCCGTGACTTGTTTAGCTTCGTTTTCATGAAGGCATATTAACAGGATGCCAACATGATCTCTCCAATATAGGTTCTAGTTTGAAACACAGAACTTGATGGCTTTCAACTTGAGAGACTTGTCCTTTGTCTTCTTTACATCTGGTGGACATTCAAAAGATTGTAGAAAATATACGATGTTTTTATACCAAGGTGAAGAGGAATATTTTTAAAATACCTGTAAATTGTGTTGTCCAGGCTGTATGATGGGTGCATCTGGTTGGGTGAAGATTTGATGCAACTCTATCACCTTGCAGTTTGATTTTGACAACAATTTGGCCAGTCCTTTCCCTTTGATCAGCTTGGTGGGATTTATGTGTAAATCATACTCCAACAGCTTGACAATCCATTTTCCTCTTTTCCCCCCGCTTTCTAGCTAGACCAGAATCTCTTTGACACTGCTGCTAGGAACAAAGGTTGTTATGCTAGACTGTAGCATGTAAACCCTGAAGTCCTTGAGTGCTTTGACCATTGCATAAGCATTCTTATCTAATATATCATACCTGAGCTCAACATCTCGGAGGGCTCTGCTGAAAATGGCTATGGGTTGCTCATGCCCTTCCTCGTTTTTCTGCAACAGTACAACAACAATCGTTTCATCTGAGGCAAAGGAGAAGATGAGGAAATATCTCGTGTAGTTGGGGTTGGAAAATACAGGTGCTTCGACTAAATATTGCTTGATCATTTGGAAAGATGATTTCTCCTCCAAGGACCACTTTATCACAACATATTTCTTCAACATGTTAGTAATGGGCTTCATAATTTCAGCAAAATTAGGCACAAAACATCTGAGGAAGTTTATCTTACCAATAAAAGACTGGACAACCTTTTTATTTATGGGGATATCGATTTTTTGAATGGAACGAACCCTATTTGGATCAATTTTTATGCCTTCTGCTGATATGATGTGGCCGAGGAGATTTCCTTCTAGCATGGCAAAGTGAGACTTTCTAGGATTCAGGGATATCCCATACCTCCTACATTTCTTGAAGACCTACTCCAAATGTTGCAAATGTTCCTCATCAGACTTGGAAAAAATGGTAATGTCATCTAGGTACATGACCATAAATGTGTCCTTCTCCCCCATGAAGGCTATGTCCATGGACCTCTTGAAAGTGGCCCTTGCGTTCATGAGCCCAAAGGGAATCTTTTCATACATGAATGTTCCCCATGGGGTGGTGAACGCTTTCTTTTCTTTATCTTCCTCACAAACTTCTATCTGGTTATAGTCAAAGTATCCATCCAACAAGAAAATTCTGTGCGAACCTACCACCCTCTGTAGAATATGTTCCATCTTGGGGAGGGGGTAATTGTCCTTCAAAGAGATTTCTGAAATCAACACATAAACGCATCTCCCCACTTTTCTTTCTTACAAGCACTAGGTTGGCCACCCAATTTGAATACCTCAATGGTACAATAATCTTGGCATCCAACATCCCTTTTAGTTCTTTCTCAATTATAGAAATTAACATGGGATTAAATTGTCTAATAATCTGTCTGAATGGCTTGGAGCCAGTTTTTAGAGGGATCTTGTGTTGGATGATGTCAGTATCAAATGTCTTCAAATCTTCATAGGACCATGAAAAAGTATCAAAAGTTTTTTTAATGAGACTAACATACCTATCCTTTTTCCCCGCAACCAATGATTTGGAAAGATTGATGATCTTGGGACTCTCAATGGTCCCAATATTGCACTTTGTCACCTCTTCTTCTTGATCTTTCATGGCAATTCCTTTGTAAACATCATTACTGTCGAACAATATTTCCAAAGGCACTAGTCCTTTTGGAATATGATTGGTTTTCAGATCCACAATATCATGACCAGCCACTGTCTTCAGCAGATGAGAAGATTGTTGATCTTCTAATTTCTCATTTTCATCTTCTTGACTTTCTTGATCAATGGAGATATTGGAGAATTCATCAATGGTGTGAATAAATCTCTGCAGCTCTAAATCATCACTAAAGACTTGTCAGTGATTTATGTTGTTTGGTATGGTTGTCATGTGTTTGATTTCCACCTGATATTTAATATTTGGGCCAATGGGAGGCCTGAACGTGCTGGCAGCTAAGGCCAGAGAATCAACTTTCTGATTCTGTTCTTTGGGAATGAAAGAGAGATTAAATGCTAAAAAGAAATTGTCAATCAGGTCCCATACCTCATTTTTGTACTGCTTGAGCCTCTATTGATTAGTTTGATAGACATTCCTCACTTGATTAATGACCAACTCAGAATCACCAAAAACTACTAAACAGTCAATAGCCATGTCTTTGGCAACCCTCAATCCCAATACCAAAGCTTCACATTCAGCTATATTATTAGTAGTCTCAAACTCCAGCTTATAAGAGAGGGTTATTACTTCTTCTAAAGGGGAAAAGAGGATAATACTTGCACCAGATCCTTCTTTTGATGAAGAGCCATCGAAATACATATTCTACACCTTGTTTTGCTGACCAGTGATTGGCTGATCTCAACGTTGGATGACTGATATTTCAGTTTCATCATCATTTAAATAAAATACAGAGGAACCAATCTCATCCTCCACAACATAAATGGGGTGATTTCTTGGGTTATGATGATCATTGACTATGTATGCTAACCTGAATTCTCTGTACAACCTCCCGTGCTCACCACCAAACACTAGAATTGTGGCATACGTGAGGTCCATTTTCAATGATCCTCCAACCCTCTTAGCCCAAGTTCTGGATAATAGCATGCCAAAATTTGGGGGAATGTCGGCCACCACAATGTCCATCACTACACTCTTAATCGGTAACCGAGGTAGAGAAATCACCATATCTTTTATCAACCCCAATCATTTTACTTTCTTAGAATCAAAGAAGTACGGGTCTTGGTAAGGCTTGGTAATCTCGAGACCTAGTTCTTCCATAACAACTTTGGGCATGACATTGTGAGAGGCTCTTGAGTCCATAAGACAGTTGTGGAGGATCTTGTCATGGAGATTCAGAGATATATAGAAAGGAGGAGAAGCATCAGATCCATATTCAATGTGTGGGCCCACAATAATGGCTGGGTTTTCATCATGTAGACTGATGACATCAGAAGATACACTAGAGGGAGTTGGTTGTAGAACTTTCATGATGGATTTTTTGAAAGGTTCATTTTTTAATAATTCTGTCAAAGAGACAAGAATCTTGATTTTGCTTAGATCATGTTCTAGGCTAAAAGAGGTTGGTGGCTTATCATCTTCCTTTATTTCAGGGGCAAGAGGATTCGATAATGGGGATGACTGAGTTTTAGATGGCATACCTTTATTCGGATGTCTTGGGAGGAGCTTCTGCTTGCTTTCCTTGATCTAAGGTGGTGGCCTTGGAGGCTCCCTTTCTCGTCCTCAAATCGTATTTCTTCTTGGTTTTACCTTGGATAACTCCCTCATCCCCTATCTGATCATCGAATTGATTTGAAAATTGTGCCACCTCATATTCTTGTTGTGTTAAGTGAATGGTATAATAATCTGTCTCATTGAAAAGCACAGCAGTATCGTCCACATCATCATCGTCTACATCTATCTCCTCAATATGATTTTTTTGGAAATGGAGCACTACCCTTTGATCATCAACATTTCTCCTTTCCCTCTGCATTACTTGAGGAACATCATTAGGCCTTCTCAATTGATTCTGATTTCTATTACCAGCCCCTTGAAAAGTTTTGTTTTTCTGTTTGGATTCCCATTTTAGCTTAGCTATCTTGGAATTCAGATCCTTCAAAGTCTTGGTCATATCCTCAAGTTGGGGATCAGATGTAGCTGGGTTAGAGGAGGTAGGGGCATCCTCTCTCTATTTTTTCTTATCTTTATCAGATCTAGTCTTTAATTTGTCTGATGCCAAAATATTAGATTCAACTTCAATGGTTGCTTCCTGCATGGACAACATTGTGGTTAATCTTCTCTCTCTCAGGAGGAGGGAGAATTCTGCATCAAATGAATTAGCATAAATGATCTTGGCAGAGGCTTCAGTCGGTTTGATTTCATCTGGGATTATACCATACATTTTGTTGAATCTCTTGTTGAAATCTGAAATAGATTCACCATTCTTTCTCTTTAGAGCCCCAAATTCAGTGATGTAATAGAGATAATCTCTCTTATCTCCCCATTGCTTTATAAAAGCTTCATCCAATACCTCAATATATGCAATGGAGGTTGGAGGAAGGCTCCTGAACCATTTTTTGACCTCCCCATCCAGAATCTGTACAAACAACCTCATCCACACATCTGAATAATCAATGTTGAAGTTGTCTGCAAAACTGTAAAAGGATACTAGATGCTCTTCAACAGTTATTTCACCTTCTCCATTATATCTTGGCAAATATTTCATGTAATATGTGGTTGGGAGTGCATGTAAAACTGCACTAAGGGTGCATATCTGGCAATAATTATGACATCCATCCTATTAACGACCATGGCTTGAACAATAGAAATTTGCAAATTTATGGGAGATACAGGACTGGATGCTGAAGTGGAATCGGGAGTAGGAGATGCTTGAGCCCCATTGGAATTATGATTCTCAGGGCTAGCAAATTCAAGCGGCTCGAGATGGTAGTTTGAAGTATTCTCTTGTTGTGCAGCTTTTCCCTTGAGGGGGGAAGTGTATCTCTGAGCTACAATGGATTTTCTTAGTTTCCTTTCCAGCTCAGGGCATACTGTATTATTCTCAGGGTTATAATCAGCCTTCTTGGCTTTGCTATTTTTAGATTTGGATCCTTTGAATCCCTTTCTGGGCGTGGGTATTTCTTCTTTAAATTTTACTCAGTGAAGTCGCCAGGTGAAATATGGAAGTCTGTTTGTGTCTGATATTTGTTAACCATCAAAGGTCAGAGATGATCAATGTCATTCTCCCAGGGAAATATATTTCATTACTCTGTTCCCTGGAAACGACGCCATAAGATGTTGCTCCTAAGGTCTACACTTGACTGCTAAAGGGAAAAGCTAGGCCACCTATCAGTTTAGAATGATTGTTTCTTTACTTTTTTGTTCATTGGTCAGAATGTTATTCTATCAAGACAAAGGCAAGGTTGGGTTTGCAGAATGATAAGGATGAGGGCTCTCCTTGGATGATGCCACACTAAAGACATACCAGTGAATTAATAAAAAATAGAGAGAAACAACAAACTACTCAATGAATAATCCGTTGTAAGAAGTTCAATACTCAAAATAATATTTCAAGACATCAAACATGTATCAAAACAAAGTAACTCCCACAGGTTGCAAAGACAAATTTTCACTAAAGCATTAGTTGTTTGACAAGTTGCATATCAGTAAGAATAAGTCACACAATAGCTTAAAGGAAATGAAAGCACATTGCGCACATCAAAACTGTATTCAAGATAAGAATAAAAACACATAAGAATTTGAACGAATCACCTTCATCAAGAATATGTTCACTAGGTAGAAATATTTAATCCATGCATAAAACAAGTCCAACCAGTTTGTTGTATTGCTACTCTTTCCTAAAAAATTATGACCTTTATAATATCCAAAAACTAACTATTTAAAGAAAATTTGCAAGGGTCCTCATCCTTAGGGGACTGAGACCTAAATTAAGCTAACTATCTGTAAATCAAATTATTAACTGTACTAAGATGTTGAAATTAATCATCAAGAGTGGTTCTTATCTCACACAGAAGACCACTCTTGCATCTAATCTAGGAAAATGTTGGAATTAATCAAAATAAAACTACTACTGTCTCTGAGACAAAACCGATACATGTTGAAGGAACTGAATGGCTGAAAAAGGGCCTCGGAGTGACAATGCAGAGCTCTTTTTTCAAGCGATGGCATGTCTGTGAGTTGTTGAAGGCTACTGGAGATAACCGACTGTGATCTGTGATGGAGACTGACTCTTTGTCTGTGTCTGAGCTTTCACAAGCTAAGTGAAGTCTGAGTTGACTGTAATCGACTCTTCCCCTCGCTTTCACTATGATGATTGGTCGTGAACAGGAAATCATGGAGGTGGGCGTCCAATGGGAAGATGCGATGAGCGGGCGTGGGGGTATATAACGTATGAGGAAAAATTTCACAAGGTGAGAGGAGGCATGAATACGATAGAGGTATCTAGAGCGTGGAGCTGGTGGCGCAGAATGAAGGATACAGGTGGCGTGAGTGGAGGACAAGTGTCGGGTGGCGAGAGGAGAAAGAGTAATGAGTGGGATGAGTGGAGGTGACGTGGATGTGACATGGTGTCATACAAGCACATGATTGCAGAATTCATTGAGGGTGGTTTGGATTCAGACTGCCTTTGGGCCCACAATTCACCAGAAGCTGCCACGTACCCTTCCCACAAAACCATGGTTTAAATTGCGGGACCGCTCTGGAAAATTAACGCTTGGGTAGTTTGCGTCCCCGCAATGAAACATAACCATTGATCTAATTACGATCCGAGATCAAGGTGATATTTACCTGTCGCAAGAGTCAATGGCTCTCGTTGATTTGAGATCAATGGTCCATATTTACTTCAGATTTTTGAGATTTGGGAGTTTTGAAAGTGAAACATGAAACATCTCTCGGAGAAAAATCTTCAAAGTGAATGATTTGTCGCCGCGTGTCATGATGGATGAATGATGTAGATTCACTTTGGATGTCTGGTTTTCAAGAGCTTGTAGTGTGAAGCACGAAACATCTCTTGAAGGAAAATCGTCGAAGTGACATGGCGACCTGATGTCGTATGATGTCACGGATGTTGAGTTGTCCTGGAGAGAAGGGTGACACGTTTCATGTGGAACTGGGAAAATGTCACAACCAAACGATCTATAATGAGTGCCATGTGTCCTACCTCACGAGTGTGCCATGTGTCCTGCCTCATGAGAGCGCCACATGTCATGACTGCTGGTTGGTCTAGATTTACTTCGGGTCTTTGGTTCTCCAGGACTTTCGAACGTGAAACCTGAAAATAGAGGAAAATCTCTGAAGTGAATGATCTATTGTTGCATGTCGTGGCCAACGAATGGTCTAGATTCACTTCAAAGATCCAGGATTTGGTAGTTTGAAATGTTTCGTGAAGATCTCCCGAGGAAAATTCTCGGAGTGAAATGATCTGCCGCCATGTGTCTCCATTGATGTATGGTCCTGATTCATTTCAGGAATTCGAGTCTTTGGCTCTTCAGGAGTTTCAAATTTTTGTGCTTGGAAAACTCCCAAAGTGAAAATTGCCAAAGTAGATGATCCGTCATCGAGTGTCATGGTAGATGAACGACCTAGATTCTCTTTGGGTCTTCAACAGTTCGGGAGTTTTGATGACTTTTGATGTTAAACTCCGCACGATTCTGCATCCTGGATGGATGACAGCCCTCGATCTAATTCGCTTGATAGATCTCGACCATTGAAACTTTCCCCTGTTTATTTCAAAAACCCTGGCCCAAATATGACCGTTCTTAGTTGCTTCGTTTATCCATGGGCGTTTCCTGCGTATGAAAAAAGACTTGGTGGACCTGTGGTGAGCTTAATAAATGGAAAAATATGAGGACAATTATTTTGAATCCAATCCAAAATATATTTATCCTTCGAGAAACAGAGAAAGACATGCACAATGACTCAAAAATGAATAAGGACCAAGATACTTATTAATGGGAAAAAGACTGAACCAACCAGAAAAAGGAAAAAGATGAAGGTAGGGTCAAACAAGAGGAGAAGCAGGGGATGCAGACCTAGGTTATAACAACATCCAGTCTCATTTAGAGTCACCTCATTTCTTCTTTCATTTCTGCATTTGCTCTATGCCTTCTGGGTGACATGATTCCCCTGTGTCACCTTCTGATGCTCACAAACATAGATCAACTTTTCTTGATACCACAATTGACACCAATTTACCTCCTTTATCCTTTGTCTGTTGTCTGCAAACAAACTCAATATCAACTCTAATACCACCTGATGCAGCCCCCCTACTTCCCCGTAGGGCTACACGACGTCTCGGTCAAAGGATCTCTGATTCTTGAGTCAAATGACCCTCTGGAACCTTAATGGTCTCCTTATGTATCTAATCATAGGCCCTTTTGGCTCCTTGGTGAAGGTTTGATAGCACCTGCAACCTTCCCTCTCACTCTCCTGTGAAATATTAGAGTACTGGGCATTAGTTCCCTTTCTAATAAGCCCACTACTTACGTGACCTTGGGCGATGAACTTACGTGACCATGCGATTACGAGCGCGGCCAAAGGCGGTTTGAAATCAAAGTACTTTTTGGCCCGTAATTCTCCTCGAAGCTCCATGTGTCCTCTTGGAAAAACCATGGTTTGGATTGCGACCCACCCTCAACGTTTTAAAGTCTATGCAACTCCTGTCCCTTCAACGCTACGAGACTGTCTATCTACCGATCTTGATGGTACTTCTAAACTGGCGGTTCAGATCTGCCTTTTCCAAATCTATGGACCAAATCTACCCCTTCTGAATCAATCGATGTGATCTCCTTCATGATTCCAGACTTCAGACTTTTCAAATATCAAACCCTACTTTCCTCTATATGTTAATATTTTGGTGTTGATGATCTGCAGACTCATGTCCTCCTAAATCAATGGCCTTGCCTTTACTTCAGGTGTTTGACCTTTCAACTAGATCAACGATCTCATGGACCTCTTCTCGATCAACGGTCGATATCTCCTTCGAGTCTTTGGACTTCTAAGATGTCAAATCTCAAACTTCGCTTCCCCTCAAAGCATGCGGATTCCTGTCGCGTGTCCTCTTAGATCGAATGACTGAGGTTTACTTCGGTTCTTTACCCAAAATACATGGATTTACGCCACATCTCCTTTGATCCGATGGCTATGAATTACTTCAGGACTTTACTCGGAGTCCATAGATTTATGCCACGTCTCCTCTAGATCTAGTGATCCAGATTCACTTCAGGTCTTCGGGATTCGATAGTCTTAGTTCTCAACTAAAACCCCACTACAATTTACCCGTAGCTCGTGATCTGTTGACAAGTTTCCCCTTTCAGATCAATGACTCTCAGATCTTCGACTATTCGGGCTTCGAGAGTTTCAAATATCATATGAAAAACTCTCGAATAGATTTCCCAAAGCTGTTGATCTGTTGACATCTATCTCCTGGCGATCAACGGTCAGGATCCTACTTTAGATATTTCACCCCCTCCTCATCCATAAACTCTCAGAGTTGTGGATCTTGTGCCACTTGTCTTCCTTGACGATGGATGGTCCCCAACTACTTCGGGACTTCATGACTTTGGTATGTTCTCTCTCCTGTGTGTGTGAAGAGATAAGGCTCGTGTACCTTTCTCTGATCAGATGGTTGTTGATTATTTGCACTATGATCCAACAACCACTATCGCTCCTCCTCCTAAGCTTCTGATTTCTTATGACTTAAAAGATTTATTAGTCTTCAAAGGTCTCGACCTTTGCTCCTCCTACGAGTCCGACTCTTGGATCTCCTCAACACTTATGAAAAATGCTATCCCTTCTTAGCTTGATCCTTAAAGGATTTTGACTTCCCACACACTCCTTGCGTTCGGGGATTTTGATAACTCAGTTCGAAGGATTTATTGAAAATAAATTCTTCTCTCCCTCCTGGCATTCCTCTCTTCTGGTTCTTCGATGCTTGGTCGCTTCTTGACGTTGTGCACTCCTTGCACCTGGTCTAAGTTTTCTCTACTCTCTCTTTGAAATTTTTTGAGTCAATTCGAGACTCAGTCAACACACTCCTTGCATTTGAGAAGCACACCTTTCATATGAGTTTCAGAAGAGAAACAATTGAAACTTATCCAGTTTCATCACGAACTCATGCGATCAACTTCTCTAACAATCATACATGAACAAAATGAAATAAACAACATACACATAATGCAACATTCATTCAATTACACATTAAAATGAACACAGCCCAAGATTTGGGACAATTCTGTCTGTTTTATTCATTCATGAAACAAATTACATAATCTTGTGGTTCTTCACTACGTCTTTCTTCTACTCTATTATGTTCTATTGATCTCTCTTCTCCATCCTCTTCCTATCTCATGATAATTTTACAATACAACAACAACTATATAAGGACTGGCTCCACAAGCTCCTGTCGTCCTTTCTGCAACCTATCCTATCAAACTCTTAGCAGTTACCTACTTTGTCCTATTACAATAACTACTAGTTATTCCCAAATAAGAGTCAACACTCTATATCTGCAACACCTTACAGTCCTATATGACTTTACAAACACGACATATTTAAAAATTTTGTTTCCAAAATATCTCAACAACTCGATTTACTCCTGAGTTAATTTTTGATTTGAAACTCTGTCATGTCAATATGTTGTTTCTTTGCCTCCACACTTGCATATTTGAATTTGAAGGTGATGCTCCTGCATCATGCACCATATTGCAATGTTCCTTCTTTTCTTTCCACTTCTTCAACAAGTCAGGAAAATCCTTTGTAACATGCTCATGGTTGTAGCATTACCCATAGAGAGCGTGTGGTTTGATACAAAATCTTGGCACATGACCAATTTCTCCATAGTTAAAGCAAGTGGGGGGTCTACCTCCCCCTCCTTCATACCCTCGTCTGTGATCATGTCCATATCTGCCTCTGGGACCTCCTTAATCCACCTCTCTCATCACTACCATGCTCACCACCCTTCTATTCTTCTTGTATCTGGAATACATCGTGGGTAAGATCTTGCATCAACTAGAATGACCAGAATTTGTTCACGTCATTTCCCATGGAATTGTAGAATTCATCGAATGAAGTATGATGCATATTCTCATACTTCTCTAAGGTTGGGCAATGGGGTGGTACATGGCCCCACTGCTTGCAAATTTTACACCATTACATCTGAGGCCCGACTGGGAATGGAATCATCACACTCGTTGCTACATAGTTTCCGAGGATAGGACATTCATCTCTATGGTATCCCTCCAACCGACCTGTTGTACACCATACGTGCTTGCGTACAACTTTTTCCTTTTCCATATCTTGTAATTGCATTATCAGGTTGGCAAGTTGTGATTGTACCTGCACCAAACTTACCGATGTCTCTCCTCCGCCTGAGCTCACCTCCAAGATCATTGCAATTTCCACCACTTCTACCTACATCGTCACCTTCTGTTGGGTGAGCGGGACTCAGGTATGGGGAAACAACCTTGAAATGAACCATTCTCTATGTTGCACATCCTATATTTGGAATTTCAACCTATCCAGCAAAATATTGAACCATTGGTCATAATGCCACATGGTCTCTCCTTGCTTCTGCTTAATATCCTTAATATATGTGATACACTGATATTTTGACTTAGGTTTCTGGAATTCCTTAAGAATATCTCTCTTGATCTCTTTCAGGGAAATTTCATGTCTCGTTGGCATAGTGGCCTTGTACTTCATATGTACCATGTTAGTGCTCTGTTCCTGAACGTGGTTTCCAGCTGCACAATATTTGTTGCCTTGTCCGTGATCCTCTTCACAGACCATATCGCTTCATGTGTGAACCAATGCTTCTCTACATCATCTCTACTCATCCCATGGAATACAAGTAACCTGAGGGTACTATCATGATCTGCCATCTTCAATCCCAAACTCTATCCTCCTACTTGACTATTGGGTGTCAGGGATCTCAATACCGATACTCTTACTGGTGAAGTAGCATTGACTTCGTCTTCTTCTTTACTCGTCACTCCTCTTCCTTATTCTCTACTCTTTGTCCTACTCTAATATCCTTTTCGTCTGTTGTTATTTATTCTTGGTTACAAATTTGCAAGGGTGTGGTTCAAAGGGGCGGTAACTCCATATTCTTCTAAAATTTCTTGTAAGGTGACCTAGAGAGCTTCTTACCTGCATTTATGAAAGACCATCCGCTATCACCAATTCTTCTCCTCCACCACTAGGGGATCCTCCATATTCCTCTGCTTCTTCTGCACTTCTACTATGTGCTTCCTCTTCCTCTAAAGTTGTGAAACTTCACAATAGCCAAGGGGTTTAGACTTCATCTTCCAGGCCTCGACCACTACTATCGGTATCTTCATTAGATAACCTAATATCCCTGCCGTACCTCTTCATGGGACTATCCTCATATGTGGTTCTCTCTGGTATAACACACTCTTCCACACTTCCTCCTGGTGCAGTCTCCTTCCTCTTCATATTCTGTAACATCCCCGACCACCCACAGGCCAGGAAATGCCACTACTGCAGAATATACACTTATATATATAATATCTATTAAATCAAATTAACACATTTAATATAGAGTTGCTGCCATCATACGCACTTAAATAGAATTAACATCAATTCATACATGCAACGAAATACATGAAAACATACAAGCATCACAAACATGCATTTTAATTGAAATTAAACACATGATGATACTTATCTTTGAAACTAGAGTAACTCCACCAACTACGTACAAAACTTCCACGAACCTCCCAGCCATAGACCATGTTGCTCATCACGCTTAGAAGTGGGTCAACCCTGAGCTGGGACAAAGCTCCACCCAGGGCAAGAGAATCCTAGACTAGGTTGAAGTTACAGGAAACTGCACAAAGCAACCAGAAGGATTCTCTCCATGAGCCTTCTTATGCCCACTACTCACGGACTCTCAATCCCCACATGCCTATTCCACCCAAGAGTATACACCTTCACAAGCACAGTCCATCAGTGCTTCACCTCCCTCTTTGGGTCTCGACAATAGGTCAGATTAGGAATTCTTAGAGCTCTGTAGTTGGTGCTAGACTCTCTCTGGGAGAAAACCACTTCCCAACAGACTCTCTCACCTGGAGAGAGCTGCTCACATGCCTGACAACCTGCCTCTTCTACCACGGGCCTGACAACCCACTTCTTCAGCACACTCCTCGACTCAGCTCCATCCAGGTGAGGACAACAACAATGGTTCAACACTCATTCACACAGGGATGATAGTAGCAACTGGAAATTGGGTATGGACATCAAAAAATGGCAACTGTCCACACTAAGACACAACATAGCTCAGTAAGAAACAACCGACGACAACAAGCCACCCTCAATTGAGGAACTGCATGGCCCCAACATCCAACCGTTATGACACACACATGACACAGACATATACGAGATGCTTGGGCTTCACGAAATACGCGGCTCATTCTGTCGGTTTTAGCACGGGTTCTCACTGGGTTCATGACCAGGAAACAATGCAGAGGTTGATTGTAGAGGCAAACTAGTTCAGACTTCGGATGGAAGAATGACTAGTGAATCCACGCGGAGGTTGGAAGAATGGGAAGCTAACCCCCAACATGAATGACTTCTGTAGCTTTAATTGCATGTGCCCAGGTCAACATCTATCTTCCTAGAGTTGCATGCACTCCATTTTGCATACATTCTGTTCCCAGGAACTTGGGACAACACTTGGTCAATTGAACACCTTATCCTTTTAGGAAATAATAATAAATTATTATCCCCTTTAGAGGTAAGCCCCCTAGCTTAGCCCCTAGGCCCACACACATGGCTTCCTCCCTTACCCAACCTTGTGGAAGCTTAGTCCCCCATCATTCTTTCTTCGCGGTCATTCTGTACGCAATGATATTTATATTTTATTAATGATCTGCATAATTACATATACAAAATCAGGCTCTTGGCCTTTAACACATAGGCTCTCTGGCCTAATAAAAAGATAAGCCCACCAACTTACATTCACTTGGCTCACCAGCCTATAAACACAATTACAATTCATAAATACAAGTGGGGCTCATCCTTGGGGTATTACAATCCCCTCCCCTTATTTTTGCATTGTCCTCAGTGCAACTCTTTACACCAGGGATGATTTTAGGGGCTAGATTTCGCTCATGGGCTAATTTTCCATGGTTTTTCCAAAAAAGAGATTCGCTATTTTAAAAATGATTCGCCCAAATTCTATAGGATAAAATTATTTTACCTTAAAAATCGCCAAAATTTTATAAAGCCTATATAAAATCCTTAGAAATTTGAATATTTTAACAAAAATATAGCCAAACATTTATAGTTGGCATATGAAGGATTAGTAAGATTCACCAAGGTTTCTACATTTTAAAATAAATTTCCATCCTTAAAATCATCCCTGCTTTACACAACATCAACAAGATTTCCCAAAATCTTCAAAAAGATGTGGTATTATGCCCCCATAACATCCTCATGCTCCCATGTCGCGTCCTCAGGACCGTACCAGGTCCACTGGACCTTTACAAGCCCTATGGCTCGATTCCAGAGTTGTTTTCTCTTCTGGTCCAATATGTGCACCAGATGCACTTGCAAGACACCTTCTTTCTCCACCTGAATCACATTCCAATCAATAACATGATTAGCATCAGGTATATATTTCTTAAGAAATGAAATATGAAACACACTATGTATAGTCATGGATGCAGGTAATGAAAGCATATATGAAATGTATATATATGTATATACAAACAATTCTAATAACATTATAACCTGTATACAACATACACAACATACACAACATACAATAAATAGAGAATTGTACTTGTCTTTTGATTTGAGATGACCTTCCACCCCTGAGCAGGGCTATGACTCCATCAGGGCAATGGCTTCCCAACATAGCATCGGTCCACGATCCATATCCACATGGTCTATGCCAAGGTACCAAACCTCAACAACACTCCAACCAACAGTCTCTCATTCCCCACATGCCTGTCCCACCCTAGGAGTGTACACCTTCACTGTCACATAGTCCATCGGTTGCTACACATCCCTTTCATTGGGCTTTAGCAACAGGTCGGCTCAGGAAGTTTCAGAGCACCGTGGCTTCCGGAGTTCCAACTGCCCTCAGAGATTTCCAATCATCATCTTCCCCGAGATACTCTTTGTAGTCAACATTCTAACTTTAATCAACATCATCTCATCTGCATCACCCACATGCAGTTATCATGAGAAAACATAGAAGAATTCATTCAGGAACTCCGATTAGTTCAAAAGGGAATTCAACTTTTCCCCCAAAACATGAAATTCTATTTCATAATTCATCTTGGTTGTTTCCATATTATGAATGCATCCATCCTTGTGGTTTTCCATAGGCACCAAACTGCATACCGTCTTTCCTGCAATGCTTCCTCTTGCATACAACCAAAACATTGCCAGTATTTTTTGTACATCATAATTCAACATGTACAACACCTTATGCAATGATCTTAGAATTGCCTGCACCTAGAAATCCAATCACAATTACCAAACAATTTAACCAAATAGAATGACTCATCATTCTATTCATATTCATGTTCATAATTAATAACAGTAAGTTTATTATTTCAATTTTTCTGAACATAAAATTGTATGTAGTCTCTATTCCTATGATTACCTGGCTTGCAACTTTCGTGTTGCAATGTTTAATAGTTCCTTAAATGTTCTCAACTTCATGAGTTAGCAACATTTCAGCCATTAGTATAATTATTTCCATGTCAAAAACATATATGCATGTACTTACAAAATGCATTTAGCCAAGTGCATTTAAGTATACAATTCCATCATGTATGAGTGCAACTTTTCCCCTTACTAGACATGAGTACAACTCTCAATGCCTATTTATTCAGTGCACCCTTGTATTGAATTACATAATGTTCTTCATCTCAATCATGTATATCACCATCCATAAGTGGAATTCTGGCCAATGTGTTGCCACATTCTCCACACACCTTCTATTGTCTTTCCAATTAATTGGATGCCTCCCTTTTCGACCCGAACATTACACCAAGAATATAATTCTATGGTGTTCATTAGTGTTAGAAAAAAGGTTGCAGTCCAAGTTTTTTTTAAAGGTAGGAAGATTTTTAGTACATGTGTGGCTCATAACCTTTCCATATCTGTACCTTGCCATATCCAACCATGTCTTGGTCTCATACATGACTAGCTTACTGACATTCACTCCTATAACCAATTCTTATCCTTTAATTCTTTGGTTATTACCCCATAACCAAATTAACATGACATTCTCATTTGTCAGTGTGTGCATTCAAATATAAGAAGCTTTGAATTAATATAGGCCTCCAGCCTTTACCACATCCAGTGGTATGCATTCAATAATATAATCATGTGATTTTATAAAATAACTCTGGCTGAGGAAATTCTTACCTAAATTTCGTTTCAGCAATTATGCAAAAAGAGTAATAAAAACTCATACCTGCATGAATGCCATTAATAAATTTTATACTACCTAAAATTCTGATGACAGTAGAAGCTTTCATGATTCTTTTATCAAACTTATAACCAACACTTCAGCTTTTTGTTGCTTCCCTCCTTATGTAGAAACATCACCAACAACACTTGCAAGCATGCAAGCATTCTTTCCTCTGGCTGACCCAACAACCTATAACATACTTGCTGCCACATAAATTGCAACAACTTCTTTCTCCCTATAAATTTTTTTCTTGTTGATCCCAGAAGTATTCAATTCTTCCCAGATTCCTAAATCTTCTTGTGCTCTCATTGTAGTCATTGTACACGACTATTTTTGTCCTGAGCACTTTCTAGCCAAATCACTCTTGGCTGCCTTTGCATTTATAGTCCCAAACTAAGCTGATATTAACCTTCATCTTTTGTTAATTTCCTGGGTCCAACTAACCCAATCGCGTACATGGATGAATCAAATTCCACACCAAGTTGTTTTATAGACTCTAGGTTCTTCAACATCCAATTACTCTTCAGGACTGAACTTCTTCAGCCCCTTCCCAATGGAATACTTTAGTACTTGAGGTTTTCTTGTACTCTCCTCTTCTCTTTTGCTAGCTGCATAGAATTAACTGAAAGTCCTTTTACCTTACCATCATAGATTCAAGTGATACCTCCAACCTCTTGGGTTGTCACTCATGGATCTATGGTTATTCATTGTTATATAAGGAGTATGTCTCTTGAATTAACCTAGTTATGATCCCATAACCAATCATAACATAATATGCAACTGACATTTTATCTAAGTGCATTATAGCATCAAAAACACTTACACACTCTAGGCCTTTGGCCATTACATATCAATTTAAATACTAAAAATTAACTGAGGGAATCCTTACCTCGATCCCCTTCAACATGTATGCATCAACATAAACTAAATGCCTACCTGCCTGGTTGTTACCAGTCTACTTGTTGTTGTCTTACCAACTGATATTTGTAGAAGATCACAGACTTCCCCCTTCATCATTTTGATCACCATTCCTACCATCCTCATGGGTATTCACCTCGATGAAAATTATAAGAAACAACAACATCCACATATTTAACCCTGCTGTATCATTTTTCCTGAATACATAATCCATACTTTAGTCATACTCAAACATTATTTCATAATAACATACTATTCTAAGTTCACCATCATGTTATATGCATATCCAAGCATCTACATATGAAAAATTACGCATCCATATTGATGTAGACCCCCCCTGCTCTCCTCGGGGTTTCACTACCTCCAGGTTTAGGATATTTCTTCCTTCTAAGTCAGATCGACCCTTTAGGCTCCTTATTGAACCCAAAACAATTATACACATGCCCCCTTTTTCCTTTAGGAGCAGGTCCTGACAGACCCGTGGGCTATTCCTGCACACTTCCAAAACTCCAAGTTTCAGGCGCTAGCCCCTTTTTCATTAGCCCTTTCCTTCTTAAGACCGTGGGCTATGACCTCATGGAAAGATGTGATTGCGGGTGTGGTAAAGAGTGGTTTTAGGCCAACCCAATTTTCTCCCCACAATTCACCTCTAGTTGCCACGTATGCCTTCAACAATACCGTGGTATAAATTGCGATCCTCTCTCAGATTTTTAACATATGAGCAAGTTCTGGCCCCACAATCTAGCTCGTCCATAGATATCTCTCTTTCGGCGATGATATGTGATCAACATCTGCTATCTATCCTCCTTTCCTATCTTTCACACGCCTTCCCAGACCTCCATGATATGTCGACACATAGCTCTCTTCCAAACCAACGACTACGATTGATTCTAACTTTCCAGTCTTTGAGAGTTTCAACTCTCAACTCTAGTTCCCTCCTCAATATATATCTTCTAAAGTGGAAGATCTGTTGACACCTGTCACTACAGATGCGTGGCTACGATTTCCTCCATGAATCTAGCCTTCAAGAGTTTCATTTCTCAACCTCTCATTTCTTCCGGAGATATTTCTCTGAAATGGAAGATCGTCTGCCACGCATCCTTCTAAATCGACAGCTCTTCTCCCACTTCAGGACTTTAGTCTTTTCAACCAGATCAATGGTCCTTTGGCTCCCTTCTCGATCAACAATCGAGATCTCCTTCGGGACTTCGGTGCTTTCAAACTTTCGTCCTTCACGTTCTCCCAGAGTGTTTTCACCCAGAGTTCACAATTTGTTGACACGTACCCTCTTGCACGATCAACGATCATAAGTGACTTTGGCACTTGGGGCTTCGACGATTTCGTATATTCCCCAACCACAAATTTCTGAAGTGGTTCACTCCGGAGTTATGGATATTTTTCCACCTATCGGCCTTGATGATGGACGGTCCCAAATCACTTCATGATTTCGGGACTTTGACAAGTCCACTCTCCTGCGCACACAAGGGTTAAGTCTCATGCGCTTACCTATGGATCCAATGGTTGTTGTTCCTTCACGCTCATACCCAATAGATGGGATCTGTTCCTCTTCTCTGTGCTTCCTTTGTTATGTTGGACGTTGATCTAACGATCCAGGCTCCTCCTTAGAGGTGACCTTGGGCGATGACCTCATGCAAACACGTGATTGCGGGCACACTCAAAGGTGGTTTGAGACCAAACTACTTGTCATCCCACAATTCACCTTGAGCCTACATGCGTCCTTTCTCCAAAACCATGGTTTGGATTGCAACCCACCCACAACTTTGTAAAGCTCGAGAACCTCCTATCCCCGCAATGCGAGGTGACCATCTATCTCATGATCTTGACGATGCTTCTAAACAGATGACCGAGATATACGTCCAACAGTTCAGATCTCTCCTGTCTTAGAAGATTTTATAAGTATTCAAAGGATTTTACCTTTGCTCCTCCTTCGAGTCCATCTATCGAGTCTCGTCTTCGCTCACGTAAGCATTATCTCTTCTGAGATTTAGGACTTAAAATGAGTCCGTCTCCCATGCACTCCTTGCATTTTCTCTTCTCAGATTTTCGAGTTACTCAGCCTCCTAAGGGTCTCAGCCCTTTTGATTCCTTTCAAAGGAAAACTTCGTGCCCTCCTGACAACCTTCTGCTCAATGCACACCTTGCTGAGCGTTTTCTACAGAGTGTTCAACAACTCTATGAGTATCTTTCTCTGATACTCTTCTCCCTAAACTCGACAAAAATTTCTCTCTGTGCACACTTGCACTCGCTCGATGCCCCCCTGGCAAAGCCCTATAAATTTCTCAGTGACTCTATCTCTCTCTGAACTCAACATAGATCTCTTCCTGTGCACTCCTTGCACTCGCAACTCACATGAGAGAAACAATTGAAACTTATTTGTTACCTCACCAATTCACATATTACTCTGTGGTCCAACACCACTTATGTCATGGTTTTATGATACTTCTACTCCTCCTGAGATTCTTAACACGACCAAGGTAACCTCTTGGCACTTAGGAACGTTCTGAGGTTCGAAATTGGTTTCTTTAGACACAATTTCCACCTTAAACCTTGGGTCCAATGACCACTTATCCATCCCATCCAGGCTCAACGTTGAAACCATGGGTCAGAACTTGAATTTTGTCTACTTCGACAACGATTCTTTCTTAAACTTTTGCTTCAACTTCCACTAACATGGCCCATCCAAGATCAATGTTGTAACCATGCTTTGATACCATATTGTAACATCCCCGACCACCCATAGGCCGAACAATGCCACTACTACGGAATATACACTTATATATATAATATGCATTAATTAAAATTAACACATTTAACATAGAGTTACTGCCATCATACAGACTTAAATAGAATTAACAACAATTCATACATGCAGCGGAATACATGAAAACATACAAGCATCATAGACATGCATTTTAATTGAAATTAAACACATGATGATACTTATCTTTTAAACTGGAGTAACTCCACCAACTACGTGCATACCTTCCACAAACCTCCCAGCCATAGACCACACTTATCATCACGCTCAGCAGTGGGTCATCCTCGAGTTGGGACCAAGCTCCACCCAGGGCAAGGGAATCCTAGACTAGGCTGAGGTTATAGGAAACTGTACAAAGCAACTGGAAGGATTCTCTACAAGAGCCTTCTTACACCCACTACTCAAGGACTCTCAATCACCACATGCCTATTCCACCCAAGAGTATACACCTTCACAAGCACATTCCATCGATGCTTCACCTCCCTTTTTGGGTCTCGACAACAGGTCGGATCAGGAATTCTGAGAGCTCCGTAGTTGGTGTTGGACCCTCTTTGGGAGAAAACCACTTCCCAACAGACTCTCTCATCTGGAGAGGGTTTCTCACAAGACAGAAAACCTGCCTCTTCTACCATGGGCCTAACAACCTTCTTCTTCAGCACACTCCTCGACTTATCTCTACCCAGGTGAGGACAACAACAACAGTTCAACACTCATTCACACAGGGATGATAGTAGCAACCAGAAATTGGGTGTGGACATCCAAAAATGACAACCATCCACACTAAGACACAACACGACTCAGTAAGAAACAACCGACGGCATCAAGCCACCCTCATTCAAAGAAATGTGTGGCTGGAACAACCAACCATTATGACACACACATGACACAAACATATACAGGATGCTTGGGCTTCACTGAAGATGCAGCATAGTCCGTCAATTTTCCCACGGGTTCTCACTGGGTTCATGACCAGGAAACAACGTAGAGGTCAATTGCAAAGGAAATCCGGGTTCAGACTTCAGATGGCAGAATGACCAACGAACCCACGTGTAGGTTGGAAGAATGGGAAGCGAACCCCCAATGTGACTAACTTCTGCAGCTTTAACTGCATGCGCCCAATTCAACATCTATCTTCCTAGAGCTACATGCACTCCATTTTTCATACGCTCATTTCCCAGGAACTTGGGACAACACTTGGTCAATTGACCACCTTATCCTTTTAGGAAATACTAATAAATTATTATCCCCTTTAGAGGTAAGCCCCCCAGCTTAGCCCTAGGCCCACACACTTAGCCTCCTCCCTTACCTAACCTTGTGGAAGCTTAGTCCCCCATCACTCTTTCTTCATGGTCAGTCTACACGCAACGATGTTTATATTTTATTAATGATCTGCATAATTACATATACAAAATCAGGCTCTTGGCCTTTAACGCCTAGGCTCTTCGGCCTAATAAAAACATAAGCCCCACCAATTTATATTCACTTGGCTCACCAGCCTATAAACATAATTACAATTCATAAATACAGCTGAGGCTCGTCCTTGGGGTATTACATATTTGGCATGAACCTTCATCACACACCCCTTGCTAACTTCTTTCCACTTTTTTGTTCTACTTTCCTCCTTGACTCAACTCTTCTTACATATATTCCATCTCTCTCTCTCCTCATCTCTTCTAGGTCCATCCTATTCCTCATCTCATCTCAACGAATTGTGGATCCTCCTTAATGGATCCATCTCCTCTCTCACTTTCCCCCTATATTCTCATCCCCTAGTGCTAGGGCAGTCTACCCAACCATCCTGTTGGGATACATGTGCATCATCCCCTTCTCTACAAAAAGCATTTTTATCTAGAGTGGGATTTCTTCTAGTAGTCTTTTCTTAGGACCTTTCGTGAAATTATTTCAGCCTTGTTGAAAGAATCAATGTATCCGATGGAAAATTAAATTATATACCCTTCTTTGACTCAACTAAAATAGAAGTCAATGGCTTGAGTCCACTTGTTATCCAATTCCTTCAGCCTATCAACCGTGGCTTCATCCCAAACTATTGGTTCTAGTGGCCTCAAAGTAGTATTAATAGAAGTCTTCCTTTTCAATCATTCATACAATAGACATGGAAATTCAACAAAGAAAATTTAATGCATATTAGTGTAGAGATACCTATTTTTCCATCGCTTCAAATTAACCTTCATACCTTGAGTTTCACATTTAGAAAAATCACCTTCCTTCGCAGTCAACCAATATTAAGTTTCCTCCCAAGATAGATACCACCCCATCCTCTGCCTTCATCCCTCAATACAAAACCTTCAGGTCTTGGAAACATAACCATTTGTTGGACTGTTTCATGCTTGCATGAGTCCTTCTTAATGCTGGGGGGTTAATACCTAAGGTTTGTTTATATTTGACCAAAAAAAACCCCAAAACATCAGCATATCAATAGCAAAGGTTGAAGAAGGTCTCAGCCAAGATGATATGAGGATCACATAGACCATCTGGTCTTGTGTCGAAGATGAAGGGATAAACACATAGAAATCCATTCAGGTTGACATTCATACAATCCTTTTCTAGTTACCTTAACAGTTAACTGTATATAACATAAGAAAACACATTTCATTGACACATCCAAAATCGTTGCATCTTTATTATCTTCCTTCAAATAGGTACACACAAACATTAAGCAACTAATTCATTAACAACAATAGAGTCTTACTTTCCCTCATATAATTCCCCAGATTTACATTGCATTGCACTACATGCATTCATTCAAACTCTTACACGCATGAAAAACTCATACTTCCAACCAGAGACATTACAAAGCATAGGCTCATAGTGAGGTCACTGACTAGACAACCAACCACAACTAGAAAAACTATAGCCTTTCTTTCATTGTTGTTGCTCCCTCTTATTTTCTTCTCGACTCTAATGCTCGATCAGTTTTAGTTCTTCCCCACTTGCTCTGTTGACTGCCAGTCCTACATGATTTTGTAACCCACATGCATTCCACATTTCCCCTTTGGAATCATGGAAATCTCAACTACCTTTCCAGCTCATCTTATTGTTGTCCCACAATCCCTCGCGTTGTTTGTAGTAATCACTCGAGGAGATTTACTGAAGATTCTTTTTCTTGATTCCAGTGTTCATGCTGTGTCTTCTTTATTTCTGGCGCACATCACAAAAATCAGACCAATGCACATTGAAAAAAATTGATCTGGCATGCATGCTTCTTGTCAATCCTTATGTATCTTCTTGAGAGTGTGAAAAACTAGAAAAGGTGTGCACAACTTTGTTTGTGACCGTGAGCAATATTTACCCAAAACTTTAGGTGTCAACACTATGTAGTGGTTCGAGTCCTTGTTCATGTCCCCTTATCCTTATAAGTGAACTTTAGGGACTGAGGCATGAATTTCCTCCCCCAAACATGGTCAAGGAAATGAGACTCATACCTAGATCTCAAAATCTCCTTATGGTGCCCATATCCCAACTCAAAGGGAGATGATACTCACAAGAAATTAAGTGTGTTAAGCCCTAGAAAAATCCCCATACAAAGCCCCATGTTATGTATAAAACCCTTTATTAAGTCCTAGTTATTGAATTATTTGTATGTCATCTATAACCCTTCATTGCACCCTTTCATTATAATTGTACCTTTTGTCTCCTATATATATATATATATATATATATATATATATATATATATATATATATATATATATATATATATA
>ML793779.1:347914-413483 GCA_009831015.1 Picea engelmannii
ATGGTGGCAAAACTAGAAAGCAAGAATAGCAGATTGAAGGAGAAGTTGCATGAGTACATTGTATTGGATAGACACATTAAAACTGAGAATGAGCTCCTGAAACTCAGGGTGACTCACCTCTTGTCAAAAATTGAAAGGTTAAATCAGAGGAATAAGGATATTTCCAAAAGGAACAGACAACTTCAGAGGATTGCCAGAAAGCATGTTATAATCAACAGAGTCCTCAAGAAAGAAATTAGGAATCTGAAGAAGCAGGAGAGGCTACAAATGCTGGTTGCAGCCGCTGCAACCCTCTGATGGCTACCAGTTTTTGATTTTGTTGCCTGAGGACAGGCAAGGACTTCAGTGTGGGGGCATGTTGGTCCTCGGTTTTGATCATGTTCTTGCCTATATTATACTCCAAAGACTTCCATTTATATACCCAGTACCACCCTTTTTGGCCTTGTTTTGACATAATTGACATCTCCCTACCATTCATTCGGGCTACTTAAGGTATCTTTACATTTCAAGCTATTTTTATGCACTTTGATGCTTTAGATTGATATTGGAACTAATGTCGCTTGGGTTAGGTACCACTTCTATTTTTGGAACAGGATGCCGGTACCAGGTACCAACTCGTACCCGTGGAGATACCAATGGAGCCGCTCAAGATCTGTGTGTTATGGTCCGAATGGGAGACAGAGAGATTTGCATGACAGCTGGAGTCATCGCCCATAGGGTACTTGAAGGCATAATGATAAAACTGGGTCATTAATTCTTCATCGTTCACACTTCGTGACACTACGTGTCACGAAGATGTGAAGTACATTTTAAAACTTGATTCCAAGCTATTTTCGGATCGGGGGATCCGTTTGTTTTATGTATCTTTGTTTTAGACTCTTATAAACAGAAGGATTTATATAAACCCAGGATCACTCCTGAGAATGGGTTGGATTATGTTATATCGTGAACCTATGTTTCTAAATACAAACTGTTGTTGCGTTATGCTATCCGACTGATATACGATTTGAGTATTTCTTTCCTGAGTTAATGAAGCGTGAAGTTTATACAGTGATTGCATAGAATGTTGTAGTTAGTTCTGGTTATTACTTACAACGTTTTTGCCGTTTGGTTGGGCCCGCCAAACCGGTGCAAGTCGCTGATTTACCTTGTCATAGATTTAGTCATTTCAGTGTGTTAGTGTTTACTTACATGATAGTTTCAAGTTTCAGAAGTAACTCGTTCAAAATTGTGTTTATTTATTCTTCAACAGAATCGTTCCAGCCTACTGATATCTCTTGCGTTGATGAGTGTTGGATGCACGTTTGATTCCTGTAGGGTTTAGAGTATGAACGTGGTTTGTTTGGCTTCTGGTTTTCAATTCGCACATCACTTAGAGATTGAATGAACTTTGCTCTGTTAGATAGTTAGCTACCCTGCTTAATTGGAATAGTAAGATTACAGTTAAATCAAAGGAAGCTTCCGGTACCAGTAGGTAGAGTAGTACTTTGTTTTCCTGTAGACAGATTTCGATTGATTTTGATGACCAGATTAAATGCATTTCCAAAAATACTCTTTTTGTCATGGTTTGAATCGAAATGGTGATGATAGATGATTAACAGTAGTGGTGGAATAATCTTGTGAAATCATACTTCTACATGGAAATAGAAGTACCAGAATTTAAAGCATAGGACTGTTTTCTGTTAATGACTTAAATAGGAAATGTTGAGTTTGAGGATAATCGTTAGGATTCAAGTTCTCGGAGTGAGTTTGTGTTTTCTGCTAAGGATAGCATTCAGATAGCGATTAGAACCTTACCCTCACATACAGTGTAGCAACTCAAAGTTTACCAACCCTGGTTTGACAATTTAGTGTTTCAGGTCATTCAAATCTTCAATTTAGCAGCCTGACAGTTGCAATGTCACCCCTATTGACACTTGAAAGCGCAATGTTGGATACTATGCTCGCAAATGATTGCCAAGCTTTATTATTTAACTATATTAATAATATACTAGTAAGTGGGACCCCCTTTTTTAACTCATGGGACTATGGTGGAGAAGTGACACTTATAATTTGTTTTCCTATGTATTGGTTCTGACACAGATTTCTAGAGCTCGTTTGCTTCAAATCATGGTTTAAATGTTATGGTAATATGTGATGGTTGGGTGATTAAAACAAGGAACAACATGGTTTTGATGATCTCTCATGAAATATGATTATGGTTCCTTTTGGATGAAAGAATTGTACTCCAATTTTAATTTTGATTTTGTATATTGTTCATGGAAAAAGTTTGGGTGATCTCGACCCTTGCTACTATTGTTATGCGCATTGGTTGAGTTGCAATTGGGTTGTGTTCCTAGAAAGTTTTCATTTGAGAAAATTTGATAGTGGAAAAGGGTGGCACACTTTGGACTATCATGCACTTTGCAAAGTGTAATATGGAAAGTTTGGATATTTGTTTGTATTAATGGTTTTGAATGTAGTGTTATGGTGAGTTGGCTAGTGGGATTGGCTCATACTAAGACATGAATGAGGATCTAAAGGAAGAAGCGATGTGCAATAAATGAACGTCACTCAAACTCCCCTCGAGCCCACCACCCTAAGTCATTCTTGAATTTTTCTTTGTTAATTGTTGTTGATCCGCCTTGCTCGGTCATGGAGGAAATATACAACCTTGGTTTTTCTCTCTTCGCACAATATTTTACAGGTATGGGGTTTTCTTAATTTTCCACCCATGAGAATTGCTCTACCCTTAAATCAAATGTTGGCTCAGTTTTATTATGGTTTGTGTGAAGTTGTTATGATATTTATGGAACTGTGTATTTATGGTTGCATCCTTGGCTTCCTATGGTTGTTTTTTTGAGACTGTTGGCATTTAAAAGTTGTTCGCAGTGTCCTTGATGAGTGTAATTGTTCGCGGGGAATTGTTGCTTAAAAATCGTGGTTGAGCCTACTTTACCATGGTTTTGTATTCAAGTTTGGCCTCTCTGTTGAAATGGGTTATCTCAGTCTGCCTAACCTCTGGGATTTGTGAATACCCCACCTATAGATTGATATTACTGGTCTCTATGGCTAGTATACCTATGCCATATTTCGACCCTATGGATGTTTATGTGAACTATGATGAAGGATTAAAACATTTTGTGCCTTGTCCTGCAAAAACCCTCAATTGTTAGCCTGCCTTCTTATGACCTCACTGTCACAATTGCGTGGTGAACATTATACAGATATCTTGACATTTCTTACCTAGATTTTGATGGGACCACTATTCTTGATTTTTGTTTGGGAATGGGTTTTTATTTGGTCACTCATTATGTTTTGTTAAAGGAAGTGTTGGTTTCACTTGTTCTTTGGAAGTTATAGTTTGTTATTTGAAGCTCATGCAGTTGATAGCAATGTTGCGAATTATTGTTTCCATGATCGATTATAATAGGGCACCTATGGAATGAGTTTTCGGTGTTATTCAACTACCAAACCCTCTGGTTGAACTGTCCCGTTGTCTCTACCACTTAATGTCATTGACTTATATTGAACCCTACACATTACAGTGAAAGCATTGTTTACTCTAGTTTGAGTTGATGAGAGCATTGTTCTTTCTCGGTTACTTGGGCACGATTTTAGTTGGTCCCTTGCTTGGCAATTGTGGAAATAAGTCTATACCCACCTATTCATTTGAAGTTACAATATGTTGAAGCTTGTGTTCCAAATAATGAATGTTATTTTTCTTTGTTCAATCATTATGTTGATTGTTAAAGAATAAAAGGGGCACCTGTGTTTGAAATGTCTGATGCTTGAATAAAGTAATAATGCCCAGAATAAATTTAGAAGTAGTTGCATTGAACGATGGTTAGATTAATGATGGGTATGAGTTTTTTTGGTAACACTGTGCGTGAACCTATTGGATTTAAAAGGATTATTACTAGGGTTGATGTTATGAATCGTGGCTCAAAGACTATTGTTGTATTCTTGTAGCGATTATGATGTTGTTTGTAATGTCTGTCATGTAATGATAATATGGTTACAATGGTTACTGTGATTAAATAATTCTAGGAATATCAAATAGTTTATTGTGTAAAATAATTTGGAGGCCAATAAGCAAATTTGTCAAAGAAGACATCAGTTTGGATTATTGTTTTGGAAACATAATACTGGTTAAACTTTGAAATTCTGGACAGAGACAAATTTTGATTGCATCTAAGGTAGCATGTTTTGATTTTTTTCACTTGAATAGTATCCATATTGATTCCCTATCATTCTACCATTATTTCTCTAATTGCATTCCATCCATGATCCCAATTTCACTTATTGCATCCATGTTTTGTGATATAAATTTAAAAAGAAAGTCTATGTGGAAGTGAAGGAAAGATAACATGGTTGGTGACTCATATTCTTCATATTTTTATACACAATTAAATTGTTTGGTTAATCGTTAAACAATATTCGTATATAGATCCCCTATCATTCTACAAATTTTCACTAATTACACTCCCTCCATATTTCCCATGAACCCTATCATTCCCTGTTCACATGGCAATTAATGAATGATGTGTTATGGATGGATTTTCATGTATCTCGTGTCAATTTTAGAGCCAAATTTTGATTCATGTAAGCATAGTGTCATGTATGGTTTATTAAGAGATCCATTACTAACAAATTGTTGCTACAGGGTGAGATTTTTCAGTAGAGGCAACAATGGTTGAAATAATAGAGGCAGTTTAATTGGAATCGAGTCCATAGGAGGCATATATTTTCTCATTTTGATGTTGACCCATAAGAATTGAACCAGTTGTTCCAAGATGGGTTCTTTAATTGGGTTCGCCATGGGATAATGCACCATTGACTAGAAATACCGCCTTTCCAGCATCCTCAGAATATCCCCGGCATTCTCGTTCCTCCACATGTGTCTTTGCAATCTGAAGTCCCCTCAAATGATGGTTGGCAAGAGATCGTCAACCAACTTGTCTCACACTATCATGGTTGTCCCACTATTTCATTGCCTTTACCACCACCTATTAATCCTAATGTCCAAATTGTCCGTGTTGTTTCACCAGTTCAATCTTCACATGCCAGTAAGAGATTGAAAACTGCTATTCCCCAACCTGTGCAAGACAAAGGAAAATAAGTCGCCTCCCCTTCTTCTCCCTCCATTGATTCCTCAAAATCTATGTCTTCTCACCTTCATTTAAAGGATGAATGCTCCCATGTGATCAACGATATACATCCCCAAGGCTCCAATCAACCACGGGCTACTTCATACAAGTCTAAGGGAAACAATAGTGAATAAAGGAAAATTGCCTCACAAGTGGAAAATATGTTTTTTAAGTTATGTTTTATATGATTTCAGTTGATGAGGACATTTCTTAATGGTTTTCAACATTTTTGTACAGCGATCCTTGTTTTTGATATTTTGTGGATAATGTGGATAATTTGGATATATATATTCTTTCTGGATATGATATAAATTATTTATGATATTTAAATATCCAGTTTAAAAGATATTCAAGGGAGTTACAAGGGTGGCATATGGTCAAAATGATTATCTTTTGTGTTTTATATTTCATGGTTTAAAAGGAAGGAATGACGAGAGTCACAAGGGTTCCCACCTATCTAGTTATTATTAATTAATACCCTTAACTGTATTATTATTATTTATTTCTCCTAAACTAATTAGTTAAGTTAAATCAACCTAACTAAAGAAAGTAGTTGAACTACTTCAACTTATTTGGAAAGAATAAAAGATCAATGAGAAGAAGAGACAAGAAGGAGAATAGAAGTAGAAAACAAGACTAAGGTTTGCTCCTTTGTTTTTTGTTTGCTAGTTTGTCTATGACCTGTAGGACTAGCATGTGGTTGAGAAACTGGAACTCAGGGTCATCTAAGCCGTCAAAATCACCCGCACCTGGACTAAGCCACACAAACCCTTAACATGGATGTATTTTTTGTCCCCACGGGTTTCGAACTGGTGACTTTAACATCACAGAGTTCCTTAACAACACACTCCATCACCAATTGTCCTACACCTCAGAGACTACTAAGGTTTTCTCTTTAGTTACATGAGATAGTTTCAGTTTTCATTCATTTCTGAGTTTATTCGAAAGCCTAATTATGTTGTTGACAATAGGGTCTTATTGTAGACAACAAGGTTCAAGACTGAACCACACTTTTTAGACGCTTGTTTTAGAGGTGTTGATTCATCCTTGATAGTCTGTATATTCTTGTTTGTTTGTGAATTGATTTTCATGGCTGATAAAGGATATATTGCAGAGTCAAAATGGCAGTAGTTTGTGGCAAGTTGATCCAAATTATTAATTTCAATTTTACTTTACTGTTAGAGTCTTTTTGTATGGTGTTCATCGGGGATCTCTAAATTAGGTTTTGGTCCATACCCTCACATGGGTTTTGTAAAGAGAAAAACACTTTTGGTATCTCAGAATGAAATACAACCATATTGCTATTATGTCTCATACATGTGTTTACTTGACTTGGTTACTTTTTCTCTTTTGATCTCCATGTTTATTTTATCATAAAATCTGTGTACATTCCAGTAGCTTTTATAAATTTTATTTTATATTGCAACACATTTAAATTATAAAATCAGCCTCAGTCCTTGTAATTAATACTTGTGGATTGAGTGAATATTTTGAGGCTATAAACCCCGGGTGACATTCCCAACTATCTTTTCCTAGCCAGGAAATATCTGAAAATGAGTGAGTAAGGTAATCCATACATTTTCCTCAACATTTATTTGGCGACCATACTAGGGACGAAAACAAAAACTCATCTTTATTTCTCTGGTTTCTTGTATTTTAATACTTTGTATTTACTATTTATATGATTTTTTGTTCATAAGATTTTTTTTTTCTTTTTCCATGAATTTATCAAGTCCTATCTTGCATGATCATGTATAAATCTAATTTGAGCTCATTGTCAATGGTTAGTTGTCCTCTTTTCGAGGGTAACTTATGGGAATATTCTCAGAACCATACTGTTGATTTCCTTAGCTTTTGACAATCTATTGGAGTTTATGATATACAGACTTCAGTAGATATTTTTCCACTTTCCCTCTGTGGTAAAGCAGGAGATTTGTCTAGATGTATTATATCTAGTCAAATTTTCACGGGAGAATCTATTTTTGTAAAATTTATTATCGACTTTCCCCCTCCGCCTATTTTTCATCACTTTGAATTTCTACGTGAAAGCATTCTTGATCCTTCTCGATGTAACTTTTTATATGGTCCTCACGAAAAATTAACATGTGGATTATTCTTAAAGGATAAAAATGAATATCACACAAATCCCTCTCTCTTCATAACAAGTCTGCAGGGGGCGATCATGCATCTTGTAGTGCTATATTCATAGAGGGTTGTAAGGATTATTTTCCTGATATGCCTACTAATCCTACTTATGACAATGTTTTATTTGATGCCTTCCCCTTTAATGATGACCTTTTTGAAAGATATTATACTCAAGATCAACTTGTGTCTAATGAAGTAATCTTCATGGATGAATCTGATAGGGAGGATTCTCCTGATTTGAATAGCACTATCCCTCATATTTCTCATGACCATTCTGAAGAAAATGAAAGAGGGGATTCAAGGGGCCATATAGATTCATATGTTGATTCTCCTTCTAAAAATTCCCATAAGGATAATCAATATTTTACATTGCATAATTTCTTCACAAACCCATTGTTTCAGTTCAAAGAGGTTGAGGAATTCAATGAAAATATACATATATCCCTTGCATGCATGATTTCTTTTGATAATGATAAATTTAAAGGGATTCCTATGCATTTGAATCCTTTATTTTATCCCTCGGTGCATGGTAGTTCTTTTCCTGACCAGGAAATCGTAAATGATGACCTTATAATGCTTAAAGAGCCCATTAACTCCATCCTCTTTGTCAAAAATTATAACCATCATTCTAATGTTATTGATCATGTGCATGTTTCCAATATCAAGCTGAAATCTCGTCTTGTTGGTTGGCAGGTCCTGCAAGATGGTAATCACTTTTTCTGGATCTTGATAGGTCCACTACCTTGCTACATGCACTTGTTGGTTGGCAGGGTGATAGAAACTCTTTATGCATCATCTTTCAATTCATTAATCATCCATCCAAAATAGATGATGCATTTCTCTATGCAAAATGCCATCCTACCTGACTCCAAGAATGTTTTCCCTTCATTTTGTACATAAATAATAAATTGTGTTTTTCGTTTATTTAGTTTTGTGTTTTATTCTTTCTGTTCTATTTAGATTGTTTTCCTATAGTACAAACAATTCCCACTTGAAACATTATGTGGAACCAACTTGATTGATAAACGATGCATGGAATTCACTGTTGTATTATAGTTTTATGTTTCATCATTTTGGTTTTTCTTTGTTGATTGATTCATTTTCTGTTGTTTTTCTTTTTGTTTATCAGAAATAAACTTTGGATCAGTTCTGCCACAACAATGTTAATCCTTCAAGTATTGTTGATCAATAACAATCAAGTTACACAACTATCATGATGTCCCCCTTGTAGACATCACTGAAATTTGTCTCCACTTCCAGTACTATTGTTAGATAGATGATTGGATTTTCATCCCTACTTTCTGCTATCCCTTTCTTCCCTCCACCCTGAGATTCAAGAGAGCATACCAGAAAATTTTCTCCTTAAAACAAGAAACACTTTTACTGTGACCAATCAAATGTTATGCATACAAGAACAAACCCCCTCACACGTAACAATTTTCATGAGCTATACCCAAAGCCCCGGATCATTTTTTCCCTTAAACTGCCTCAATCCCCCTGTTGCATAATCATTCTGGTAAATAATTATTTGATCTACGATTCACCTGGTCTACAAAATCTGACATTCTGAGTTCTTAATCTATTGGAAACAGATTTCCCTATGGATTCGCTAGTCTATTGACACTTGAAAACACAACGTTGGATATTATGCTCGCAAATGATTGCCAAGCTTTATTATTTAACTATATTAATAATATACTAGTAGGTGGGGACCCCTTGTTTAACTCATGGGACTATGGTGGAGAAGAGACACTTATATTTTGTTTTCCTATGTATTGGTTGCGACAAAGATTTCTAGAGCTCGTTTGCTTCAAATCATGGTTTAAATGTTATGGTAATATGTGATGGTTGGGTGATTAAAACAATGAAAAACATGGTTTTGATGACCTCTCATGAAATATGATTATGTTTCCTTTTGGATGAAAGAATCATACTCCAGTTTTAATTTTGATACTGTATATTGTTCATGGAAAAAGTTTGGGTGATCTCAACCCTTGCTACTATTGTTACACGCATTGGTTGAGTTGCAATTGAGTTGTGTCCCTAGCAAATTGTCACTTGAGAAAATTTGATAGTGGCAAGGGGTGGCACACTTTGGACTATCGAGCACTTTGCAAAGTGTAATATGGAAAGTTTGGATATTTGGTTGTATTAATGGTTTTGAATGTAGTGTTATGGTGAGCTAGCTAGTGGGCTTGGCTCGTACTAAGACATGAATGAGGATCTGAAGGAATAAGCAACATGCAATAAATGCATGTCACTCAAACTCCCCTTGAGCCTGCCACCCTAAGTCATTATTTCATTTTTCTATGTTAGTTGTTGTTGCTCCACCTTGCCCGATCATGGAGGAAGTATACAACCTTGGTTTTTCTCTCCTCAAGCAATATTTTACAGGTATGGGGTTTTCTTAATTTTCCATCCATAAGAATTTTTGTACCCTTAAATCAAATGTTGGCTCTGGTTTCTCGTGGTCTGTGTGATTCTAAGGTTGTTATGATGTTTTTGGTGTTGTGTATTTATGATTGCATCCTTGGTTTCCTGTGGTGGTTGTTCTGAGATTATTGGCATTTAAAAGTTGGTCGCGACGTCCTTGCTAAGTGTAATCATTCGCAGGGAATTGTTGAGTAAAAATTGTGGTTGATCCTGCTTTTCCATGGTTCTGTATTCAGGTTTGGCCTCTCTGTTGAAATGGGTTATCTCATTCTGCCTAACCTCTAGGCTTTGCAAATACCCCACCTATAGATTGATGTTATGGGTCTCTATGGCTAGTATACCCACACCATATTTCAACCCTGTGGATGTTTATGTGAACTATGATGAAGGATTAAAACATTATGTGCCTTGTCATGGAAAAACCCTCAGTTGTTAGCCTGCCTTCTTATGAACTCACTGTCACTGTTGCGTGGTGAACATTATACATATATCTTGACATTGCTTACCCAGATTTTTATGGGAGCACTATACGTGCATTTTGGTTGGGCACATGTTTTTATTTGGTCACTCGTTATGCTATGTTGAAAGAAGTATTGGTTTCACTTGTTCTTTGGAAGTTATAGTCTGTTATTTGAAGCTCATGCAGCCAATAGAAATGTTGTGAATTGTTGTTTATGTGATCGATTATAATAGGGAACATGTGGAATGATTTGTATGTGATATTCAACTGCCAAATCCTCTAGTTGAACTGCCCCGTTGTCTCTACCACTTACTGTCATTGAATTATCTTGAACCCTACACATTAAAGTGAAAGCATTGTTTACTCTAGTTTGAGTTGATGAGATCATTGTTCTTGCTTGGTTACTTGGGAACAATTTTAGTTGGTCCCTTGCTTAGCAATTGTGGAAAGAAGTCTATACCCACTTATTCATTTGATGTTACATTCTGTTGAAGCTTGTGTTCCAAATAACGAATGTTATTTTTCTCGTTTCAATCATTATGTTGATTGTTAAAAAATAAAAGGGGCACCTGTGTTCGAAATGTATGAGGCTCGAATAGAGTAATAATGCCCAGAATAAATTTAGACGTAGTTGCATTGAAATGTGATTAGATTAATGATGGATATGAGTTTGTTTGGGAACATTGTGTGTGACCCTATTGGATTTAAAAGGATTATTACTAGGGTTGATCTTATGAATCACAGCTCAAAGACTACTGTTGTATTCTTGTAGTGATTATGATGTTGTTTGTAATGTTTGTCATGTAATGATAATATGGTTATTGTGATTAAATAATTCTGGGCATATAAGATAGTTTATTGTGTAAAATAATTCGGAGGCCAACAAACAAATTTGTCAAAGAAGACATCAATTTGTATTATTGTTTTGGAAAGAGAATATTGATTAAACTTCGAAATTCTATACAAAGATAAATTTTGATTGCATCTAAGGTAGCATGTTTTGATTTGTTTCACTTGAATAGTATCCATATTGATTCCCTATCATTCTACCATTTTTTTTCTAATTATATTCCCTCCACAATCCTGATTTCACTTATTGCATCCCTGTTCTGTGATATAAATTTAAAAATAAAGTCTATGTGGAAGTGAAGGAAAGATAACATAGCAAGGGTTGGTGACTAATATTCTTCATATTTTTATACACAGTTAAATTGTTTAGTTAATTTTGAACAATATTCGTATATTTATCCCCTGTCATTCTACCATTTTTTGCTAATTACACTCCCTCCATATTTCCATGAACCCTATCATTCCCTATTCATATGGAAATTAATGAATGATGTGTTATGGATGGATTTACATGCATCTCATGTCAATTTTAGAGCCAAATTTTGATTCATGTAAGTAGAGTGTCATGTGTGGTTTATTAAGAGCTTCATTACTCACAAACTGTTGCTATAGGATGAGCTTTTTCAGTAGAGGCATCAATGGTCGAAATAAAAGAGGCAAGGGAAATTGGAATCAGGACCATATGAGGCATAGATTTTCTATCCATTTTGACATTGACCCATAAGAATTGAACCAATTGTTACAAGATGGGTTCTTTAATTGGGTTGGCCATGGGATAATTCACCCTCAACCAGAAAGACCCCATTTCCAGCCTCCTCATAATATCCTCGGCATTCTCCTTCTTCCACATGTGTCTTTGTAGTCCGAAGTCCCCGCAAATGACGATTGGAAAGAGATCGTCAACCAACCTGTCTCTCACCATCGTGGTTGGCCCACTATGTCATTTCCTTTACTACCACATGTTAATCCCAATGTCCAAATTGCATGTGTTGTTTCACCACTTCAGTCTTCACATGCCACTAAGAGATTGAAAACTGATATTCCCTAACCCATGCAAGACAAAGGAAAATCAACTGCCTCCCCTTCTTCTCCCTCCACTGATTCCTCAAAATTTGTGTCTTCCCGCCTTCATTTAAAGGATGACTGCTCCCATGTGATCATCAAGATACAACCCCAAGGTTCCAATCAACCACGGGCTACTTCAGAAAAGTCTAAGGGAAACAATAGTGAAAAAAATGAAAATTGCCTCACAAGTGGCAAATATGGTTTTTAAATTATGTTTTATATGATTTCAGTTGATGAGGACAGTGCTTAATGATTTTCAACATTTTTGGACAACAAGCCTTGTTTTTTATATTTTGTGGATAATGTGGATAATGTGGATATATATATTCTTTTTGGATATGATATAAATTATTTCTGATATTTAAATATCCAGTTTAAAAGATATTCAAGGGAGTTACAAGGATGACATATGGTCAAAATTATTGTCTTTTGTGTGTTGTATTTCATGGTTTAAAAGGAAGAAATGACGGGAGTCACAAGGGGTCCCACCTACCTAGTTATTATTAATTAAGACCCTTAACTATATTGTTATTATTTATTTCTCCTAAACTAATTAGTTAAGTTAAATCAACTTAACTAAAGAAATTATTTGAACTACTTGAACTTATTTGGAAAGAATAAAATCTCAATGAGAAGAAGAGACAAGGAGGAGAACATAAGGAGAAAACAAGACTAAGGTTTGCTCTATAGTTACATGAGATAGTTTCAGTTTTCATTCATTTTGAGTTTATTCGAAAGCCTAATTCTTTTGTTGAGAGTAGGGTCTTAGTGTAGACAACAAGGTTTAAGACTAAACCACACTTTTCAGATGCTTGTTTTAGAGGTGTTGATTCATCCATGATAGCCTGTGTATTTTTGTATGTTTGTGAATTAAGTTTAATGGCTGATAAAAGATATCTTGTAGAGTCAAAATGGCATCAGTTTGTGGCAAGTTGATCCAGATTATTAATTTCAGTTTTACTTTACTGTTAGAGTCTTTTTGTATGGTATTCATTGGGGATCTCTAAATCAAACTTTGGTCCATACCCTCACAAGGGTTTTGTAAAGAGAAAAACATGTTTGACATCTCAGAATGAAATAAAATCAAATTGGTATTTTGTCTCATACATGTGTTTACGTGACTTGGTTACTTTTTCACTTTTGATCTCCGTGTTTACTTTATCATAAAATATGTGTACATTCTAGTAGCTTTATTAAATTTTATTTTATATTGAAACACATTTAAATTATAAAATCAACCTCAGTCCTTGTAATTAATACTTGCGGATTGAGTGAATATTTTGAGGCTATAAACCTCAGGTGACATTCCCAACTATCTTTTCCTAGCTAGGAAATATATGAAAATGATGGAGTAAGGTAATCCATACCTTTTCCTCAACAACCCCATTTATCAAATTATGACGTCCTTCTTCAATTCTGGATTGCATTTCTGATTTTACCTTATCAGTATTTAGGGATTCTTCAACCTTCTTGCAAATTTCCTCTTCAAGTCTTTTGGTAGATTCTTCATCCAAGATCCTTCTTTTTTCTTGATTTTGATAATTCTTCTTCTCTTCTTTCAATCTCTTGACCTCATCCAATAGTTTTTTATTAGGGTTTCGTAATCTACATATATCTTCATCTTTGTTTTTCAAATCTTCCCTTGACTCATCCTTTTCCCACTTTGATTTACTATTCTTTTGTTGCTTTAAGTTATTAACCTCCTTAATGAGTGATTCATTACGAGATTGCATCTTGGAAAACTCATGTTTTTTCTTCTTGATCTCTTCCTTTGCTTCTTTTAACTCATATTGAATTCTATACATTTCCTCCATTTTTGAGTCATTGATCCATTTGTTTGAGAATAATTCTTCAAATACTTCCCATGTGGCGCTTTGTCTAGTACCTTTGTCAAGGCTATACCACCAATTACCAACTTTACCATTCAAATAAATACCTACCAAAGAAGGAGTTTTGAAAATTTTTCTTATGATTCTCAACCATTCCCCAGGACTGATTTCATATTTATCTTCATCTCCACTAAAGTTAGGTATTGTCATTGATTCTTAATTGAGGTCTAACTATAATCCTCAAATTACAATCTCAATAATTTAAGGGTAGTGATCTCAAAAAATTATGATCCTTGTTCCCATATAATATTATAGGTTTCCTCTTTCCAATGGCTTTTGAATCAACTCAATTAGACATTCCAATCAAAATTTATGATAGTTTTAAGCGAGCATGCCTTTGAAAACCTTGATTTGGAATCTGTCCTCCTAGCTGACCTTCCTTTTGATGTATATTTGTAATTTCGATCCTTCTGAGTACGAAATTATGACCTGTAGTTCTCTGAAATGTTTTCTCTGCAATTCCATAGGTCTGACCAAAATTGGATGTGCCAAGTGTAAGTTATGGTAACTTCCCCACACCTTGCTTATTTTCTAGGAGGGCGAACTTGTATAGAGTGCCCCACACACAATTATTGATATTAAATTCTGAAAATTGTACCAAAAATACTACATACTATCCACTTTCCAATGCAAGTAGTCTCACTTAATTTGGATCCTTGATAAAGAAGATATGACTATTTTACCCAGAACATTTGTTTGAGACTAGTTAATAGGACTAGTCAAATACCATATCTTCCACAGGGTGTATCGTCGAAATTTTGACGACATAGAAGATGAAATTTTTATCAAATATACCTTGTTATTTTTGTAGAGTAAACTCTGATTTTCACGGTCTAAATCATCACAGAAAAAATTTATAGCGAAAATGCTAAGATGACTTTCTTGGAGAAGAAAAACCCTAGGATCAATGAGCTCTAAAACCAAATGTAATGATCCAAATGTTTATATTATCATAAGAGAACATAAGTACACACCATGTACTGGATGTGAGCATGGAGCACAACTCCAAGATAGATAAGTTACACAATAACTCCTTAAAGAATAGTGGAACCCCCTCCAAATAACCAAATACCTTTCATACTTCACAATTCACATCCCTCTAATAATTAATACATGATCTCTTATATATAGTTGTTCACACTTGCACATGAGCCCTCTTTACTACTAGTCCAACCCTATTACATATATATTTACACATTACATGTACATTTAGGCCCATATATTCCCCCCCTTAGGGTCATATCATATACATTTATCCATATATATGCCTCCCATTGACTTTTAATCACTTTCCAGGAATTGGATCATCCTAATTTCACTAATATCCCCACTCATAGGCTAAGGATATCATTGGGTGGTCATGTGTGGTGGTTTAAGGTGTCATTCATGGCCCTTGATACCTAGAAGCTTTATTTATGGCTTACAACCCAAGTTTCCTCCCCTGACCATGTAAAGGACCCCAATACCCATATCTCTAATTAATTCCTCCTATTGTCAATGATATTACCACTTAGAGGTGAAGGCTACCCTTGATGACAAGTCAAACCACCACAATTGGCCTCCTGAGGGTTTCAAATTGACCTTCTATTGGCAATATGGGAACCATTAGTATGTTTTTCATAAAAAGAATGGATCTCAAGATCTCTACCACGGACAAGGGAGAAAATTAAGGCCTTAGGACCTAAAAATATATTCTCAAGCTCGATGGACATGGGAAAGGCCTCAAACCACCACATAGATCCTTTTTTAGGGATTTCTACCCTCCAAGTGGGATATGGGTCCCATTTGCATATTTTGAGCACCACATTTGGTTCTTAAGGCCTGTAAGTTGGGCCTTAGTGACATTACGAGGTTTTTCACACCAAGTATTGCACTCAAGGCCTTGAACATGGTTAAGGAAACAACATAAGGTGCTAAGGCCCTATTTGAATCTTCTTAAAATCAAGCTTCATGTATTAGTCCTAAAACAGCCACATAAAAAAATTGTAGTTGGTCTTTGGCATCTATGAAGGATCTTTGGCACCATTAGTATGTTTTTCATAATAAAAATGGGTATTGGGGCCTATACCATGGCTAGGGGAGGAAAACAAGGAACTTAAGCCCAAAATGAAGCTTCTTGAGCTTAAGGGCCATGAAATCAAACTCGAAAAACCACATTGATCCTTTTGATGGGATATTTGGCCTCTTCATGGGATATGGGCACCAATTGAGTTTTTACACAATAGATATGGGGGACGGGGCCTGTAACATTGCCATAGGAGGAAAACAAGGGCTTGATGCCCTAATCAAATATTTTTTGTGCTCAAAGGCCATGAAGAAGGCCTATGACTATGAATATGGGCACTATTAGTATAATTTTCACAATAAGAATGGGTCTCGGGACCCCTACCATGGTCGGGGGAGGGAAACTAGGGCCTTAGTCCCTAAACAAATCTTGTCATGCTTAATGGTCATGAATAAAGCTATCATAGGCACTAAGAATTAGGTAAAGGGGAAAGAAAAATATGAAGTTGTGAACTTTTACTTACAATAGTGCATGCATGTTCTAGGAAAGTGCATGCACTTTAGAATGTGCATGTGTTTTTATAACACATGCACATCTCTTAAACTCAATTTTGTTTTGTGGGATTGAGAACTTCAAAGTACGTGCTTGTTGACTTAGTTCTTCAAATTTTGGTTTGGAATAACAAACCTAGTGGTTTGGGCTGCAAAAACATCAAAACCTCTATTTTTTCGAATGCCTCTCAATATCTCTATTTTTCATGCTATTTTTAATTAGGCTACACAAATTCATCATTGATGAAACTTCACACACACACACACACACACACATTGATGTAGGAGCATCGCTCCACCTCAGCATGTGTCAACCGATTTACACGCGTGGTGCGCATTCAAGGAAGGGAGAGGCACCACCCTCTCATTTTTCCTTCGAGAATATAAGGCGTGATCAAGGAAATTAATGTCGACAGTTTGAAGGAGTCAATTTGTGCCTTCGCACAAGTCGGAGATAAGGTCACCATTAAGTAGCTGAAAGTAAGAGGGATCTGCATCTGATTCGGATCAGATTTCCATCATTGTAATTTTCTCATTAGACAGGCGTTTTGAATGGTGATTTGACACCACTAGATTAGATTGGAGGGAAGCTCGTCAAGCCCCTCTTGTATAAACGATTGTATTGTTACCAGTAGGGTATGATGAGATATGCACAGGAGATAGGAAGAGAAACACAAAGAGCTGAGACTCAATTGCAGCTCAGGCTCGCATATTGTAATGAGCATTCTGCCATTAATAGAAAATGGCGGTTTTTCCTGTTATCAATTTCTGTGTAATGGATATTTTGTGGTGAATGTCATTTATATGCATTTGAATTGTAGATGACTGTTAGAAATCGTCTATAGGGATAGAGATATAGTTTTCTATCTGTAAGTGTGTTGAATTATGTCTGGTTCTCTAGGCTAACTGCAAGGGGTGCGCAACAGAGTGTGGAAACTTTGTGAGCCGATGTACGGAGTGTGTATCTGAACTTAGTGGAGTCAGAAGAGAAGCTGTCAGGAGGGCAAACCAGGGTAATTCACAGACTCGGTAGGAAATTTCAATGTGGTTAAGTACCTTGGAAACAAATACTGTGTAGGAGGAAGAAAATTTAAGAGTTATTGAACACTCTGAAACACTTTGTCAAGAGGGCATTGAGCTAGTATGAGAGTGTACAAGAGCAGCACATTTGGAAGTGTTGGAATACTTAAGAGAATCTCAAAATTTTTGAACATTCTGAGGAAGGAAGGCTTTGCAAAAGTTCATCGACAAAGGAGAGGGGATTCCTTAAGACTTCCAGGTAGGCTAAGGGAGAATCCATCGAAAATCTTAGTCAAGCACAAGGAGTGCGTCAAGGAGACTGTAAGTCCATATTATAAGCTTAGGAGGAAGAGCGAGAAGTTGCTAGAAGGGCACAAGAAATTTCACTGAAGGACGCAAAGAAGTTGAGAACCTTGAAGTTTTTTGAGCCGAGCAAAGTCGTTAAAGAGTCTGCGCAGAACTCTGCAAGGAGTGTAGAAGAAGTTTGAGAAAATATTAAGTCTCAAAAATGAAATTTCGCTAAGTGTGCAAAAGAGTCGAGCACTTGTTGAAGTCTCGAAGACCATGAAATCGCCCATCGTCGAGACGATACAGGTGGCAGAATCTTGAGATATTCAGTAGCAGGAGCTTTAGGAGGTTTTCCAAGAGAAAACAAAGATCTTCGCAAAGTTACGAAGAGCGATTTGAATCCAGACTGTTGGATCTGGAAGGGACGCGTGGAAGCAATCTGCACGAGCTGGAAGAGTAGCATCGGGAGGAGAACATTGAGAGAATACCCGAAGAGTTAGGGGGTTGAAGTAATCATGGTTGTCCATTGAGATAAGACAAGTGGCAAGAAATCAGCGCTTCACTGATTCTCAAATCGAGAAGGATAGAGTTGAGAGAAGCGAGGACTGGCGAATTCCAAACTCATGATTTGATCTCAATCGTCGATCGTGAGAGGAACGTGGACCATAGATCTAGTCCCGGAGAATTCACAGATTCAGAAATCGGGGAAAATGGAGTAAGTAGATTTTGAAACCTCTGAAGCACGGAGTCGCGAAGGGAGCTATCCCATGGTCGTAGTCCATGGTCACATCAAGGAAGGAGCCTAGCATAGGGAACTAGCATCCGTTGGCGTTAAGATTTGAACAACGATAAGGAGAGGGTTCGTGGGTGCCACACAACCTACCCCGAGAAGGTGGAAGGGCCTGTGTCAAGTTAAGTTGGTTCCCATAAGGAGCCCAATGAGCCATTCAGCTTGGCGACTTGAATGATCCAAGACCAGGAGGTAGAGTAGTGCTTTGGAGGGAAGGGAGGTCTGCGTCGTCAGATTGGTATCAGAGCACAATTTTTGTCTGGAGATTTCAGGCAAAGGAGAAGTTGGAGATGCTCTCAGTCTCAGAGTAAACAACAGACTTGTGAGGGAGGCAGGTAGATGGTGAAGATGGCTACCGAAGGTTATAGACATGGTCGAGGAAAAGACCACCAATAGAAAATAAAATCTAAAGTGGAGAAAGAGATCAGTTAGATAAGAGTAGAGATGGAGACGCTGGCATTTAAGATGCAACAAGAGGCAAGGGTACGCTGGAGGTATGAATGGCCCTTGAAGAGAAAAAATAAGAGGTATGTTCGAAATTTGTTGGCTAGAGGGAAACAACAAGTGTTAAAAATAGGGTTGAGGTATGCTGAAAACCTCAGTGATGAGGGAAAGAGATCTAGCAAAGGTCTCGTAAGTTGTCAGGTGGGAAATGAGAAGGGATCATTAGATCTCGTAAAATACCAGGAGGGTAGAGGAGACATCCAAATTTTCCAAGTGGGCAAGGGAGAAGAGATGAGCTCAGTTGAGAGTTCGTGTCAGGGGGTGTTGACAAAAGAGGAGGAGGTAGAAGAAATACCTTGCTCAGAGGGAGATTTGCGTGGAACTATGAACCGTGTGAATGAAGACAATGAGAAGTTAACTACTTCCACCACTGAGGAGAAGGATCAGATGAGTATTATGGTCATTGGGGGAATTGAGGCATTTTTTCCACATAGCCCGATTGAGGCCAGAGCATGTGTTGTAGATGCAACAGAAGGACAAAAAGTTGAGACTGCCATGGAGGAGAAGTAACAAATACTGAAGTTTGTCCCAACAGAAGGAGAGTGCCCAGTTGAGTTACTCACTCAGTGGGAAATAGAGTTAAAGGCACTGGAGGATTGGTTAGACAGTTCGGAACCACAAAATGGTTGTCGTGGGATATCCATACCAGAGGAGACATACCAGCACAAGTTACAGCTAGGGAAAGTTGGAGTTGAACCAACACAAGAGGAGCTGACAAGAGAAAATCTGTCAAAGGAAGAAGTTGAGAAGCAACTCGGTGATGAGAAGCCTACAAGAGTGGAAGCTATAGTAGAATGGCAAGCTAAGGCCACAAGAGATGAAGAAGATAACTTGGGAGGTCGATGTGATCTACCCATTGACAAGGAAGAAGTGCAACAAGTCATTCTGGAAAAGAAGAGCCAGCCAATGGAGCAGCTGGATGAGGTGATTGAGGAGATAAGAAGGTTGATTTTGAGGTCAGAAACATAAGTGGTCAGCAAGGAGGAGATGGAAACAAAGAAAACTACATGAGCAGCAGGGAAAATGCAGCAGCAACAACAAAAAGGAGGAGCAGAAAGATAGCTCCAGGCGAAAGTTTGGGATCGAGGAGGATTTCAGTAGAGTTAGAAAGATCATGAGCAGGAGTTCATGATTTTTGTAGTCGTGGAGTATGATGCAGGAGCATCGCTCCACTCAGCACGCGCTAGCTGATTTACACATGTGGTGCGCATTCAAGGAAGGGAGAGGCATCGCCCTTTCATTTTTCCTTCGAGAATATAAGGCGTGATCAAGGCAATTAATGTCGAAAGGTTGAAGGAGTCAAGTTGTGCCTTTGCAAAAGCCAGAGGTAAGGTTTCCATTAAGTAGTTGACAGTAAGAGGGATCTGCATCCGATTCTAATCAGATTTCCATCATTGTAATTTTCCCATTAGACAGGTGTTTTGAATGGTGATTTGACACCACTAGCTTAGATTGGAGGGAAGCTCATCAAGCCCCTCTTGTATAAACGATTGTATTGTTACTAGTAGGGTATGATGAGATATGCATAGGAGATAGGAAGAGAAACACAGAGATCCGAGACTCAGTTGCAGTTTGGACTCACATATTGTAATGAACATTCTGTCATTAATAGAAAATGGCAGTTTTTTCTGTTATCAATTTCTGTGTAATGGATATTTTGTGGTGAATGTCATTTATATGCATTTGAATTGTAAATGAATGTTAGAAATCATCTGCAGGGATAGAGATACAGTTTTCTATCTGTAAGTGTGTTGAATTAAGTCTGGTTCTCTAGGATAAGTGCAAGGGGTGCGTGACAGAGTGTGGAAAATCTATGAGCCAACGCAAGGACTGCGTATCTAAACTCAGTGGAGTCAGAAGAGAAGTTGTTAGGAGGGCACACCAGGGTAATTCACATAATTGAGAGGAAATTTCAAAGTGGTTAAGTACCTTGGAAAGAAATATTGTGTAGGAGGAAGCACAGTTCAGAGCTACTAAACACTCTGAAACACTTTGTCGAGAGGGCATTGAGCTAGTACAAGAGCGTACAAGAGAAACACATTTGGAAGTGTTGGAATCCTTGAGAGAATCCCAGAATTGCTAAAAATTCTGAGGAAGGAAGGCTTTGCAAGAGTATATCGACAAAGGAGAGGAGATGCCTTAAGACTTACAGGTAGGATAATGGAGAAGTCGTCGAAAAGATTAGCCAAGCGCAAGGAGTGCGTCAATGAGACTGTAAGTCCATCTTACAAGCTTAGGAGGAAGAGCGAGAAGTTTCCAGGAGGGCATAAGAAATTTCATTAAAGGACGCAGAGAAGCTGAGAACCTTGAAGGTTTTCGAGTCGAGCAAAGTCGTAGAAGATTATGCACAGAACTATGCAAAGAGTGCAGAAGAAGTTCGAGAACAACCTAACTCTTGAAAATGAAATTGCGCTAAGTGTGCAAAAGAGTTGAGGACTTGTCGAATTCCCGAAGACCATGAAATCTCCCATCGTCGGGAGGAGACAGGTGGCAGAAGCTTGAGAGATTCGGGAGCAGGAGCTTTGGGAGGTTTTTCAAGAGAAAACAAAGATCTTCGCGAAGTCGCGAAGAGCGATTTGAATCTAGACCATTGGATCTGGAAGGGACGCATGGAAGCAATATGCACGAGCCAGAAGAGTAGCATCGAGAGGAGAACATTGAGAAAATACTCGAAGAGATGGGGGGGCAAAGTAATCCTGGTCGTCCATTGAGATAGGACAAGTGGCGAGAAATCAGTGCTTCGTTGATTCACAAATTGGGAAGGATAGAATTGAGAGAAGCGAGGACTCACAAAGTCCGAACTCACGATTTGATCTCAATCGTTGATCGTGAGAGAAACGTGGACCATAGATATGGTCCCGAAGAATTCGCCAATTCAGAAATCGGGGAAAAGGGAGTAAGCAACTCATGGAAGATCCGAAGCATGGAGTTGCGAAAATCAAGGAAGGAGCCTAGCATAGGGAGCTAGCATCTGTTGGCGCTCATATTTGAAGAGCGCTAAGGAGAGGGTCTGCGGGTGCTACAAAACCTGCACCGAGAAGGTGGAAGGGCATGTGTCAAGTTAAGTTGGTTCCCATCAAGAGCCCGACGAGCCATTCGGCTTGGTGACTTGAACGATCTGAGACCGGGAGGTCGAGCAACCCTTTGGAGGGAAGGGGGGTCTACGCTGTCACACACACACACACACACATATATTTGATATCCAAAGAGGTTTCCAGTCTACTTTGAAAAAATGAAAAGAAAAACTAGATCTATATAGTTGATATATTGTCGAGTGTTTGCAACAAAAATAAGTCTGTATGTGTGTGTGTGTGTGTAATGTTTGCTATTTTTAATTTATTTTTGTTTGACATATATTAGAATCTTAAAACACATATTTCTTTTTCTCTTGCTATAATGTTTTATGTGTTGTCCATTTAAAAAAATGTATGTTACACTAGTACATATCAATATCTACAATCTATAAAAAAAGTGTTTGATTATATTAAGACCCTCAAACCCTAAACGAACACATGACCTCATAATTTTCTGGATATAACAACTTTCATAATTTTAAAAAAGTATAAAATTAACATTATAAAATTTGAAAATATAGTCATGCGTTCTCTACAATTGTACACTTTTTTTAAGGAAATTCTATCATTTAGGTACTCAACACCTACACTAATGAGAACATATGCATGATATTATGCAAGAAAAATAATAGATCACTCTTATAAAAACTCAAATTTCACAAAAATCTTTAAAAAAAGGAATAAATAGAAATTATATATTTTGAAAACTAATTCAAGTCCCTACATTTCATATTTTTATGCCAAATTGAAATTCATTGTGAAAGTACCTCAAATCATCCCTCCAAGTTAACATATTGTTGTTTTTTCATGTTTACATTGCCGCTCATGCATCATGAGAGACCATCATTAGCTTGCAATTACCCATTACCATGAACCATTACAAAATGAAAAATACTCATGATATGATTGGCTAAAAGAATGACTCAAAAAAATGTACAACTCACTGACTTAACCATGGGAAGTTGCATTACTCTTTTTACTCCCCTTAAGGACCAATAACTTATGAGGAAAAACTAATCCATGGATTTTTTTTTGTACATTGAAAGATATTACCTTGTCAAATATTTTCAACATAAGAATGACTTTGTGTCATTCATGCACATTTGTCCAACGACAATTTATATGTATGTGAGGAGATGATGTTTGCATTTGCCAACACACGTGATGATCATGGTTTGTTAAATCACAAATACTATAAGAATGCAAATTCCAACACTTAGCTTGGGCATATCCCATTCTACCACAATGAATGCAATATTGTTTCTTTTTCTATGCTTAGTTTGTTGTGTGAATATTTCTAGATGACTAACCTTCTATAGAAAAATCTGCTTCCATGAACTTGATGTTTCCATTTCTTATTTGACTGTCAAAACCAAGACTTTCAATTCTTAGACTTATATAGAGCTCTATGAGCTTTTTGAACCTGGATGCCTTCAATCCTTGGTTTTATATATTGTTGTATTGACTTCTAGAATCTAGTGCCTTGCCTATTTTCGCCAAAATAATTTCCATCAAAAAACCATTTTGTTCCTGAGGTTGGAGGTGATTCCTTTTGTGTGTCTTTCAAAAGATTCATTTCCATCATCTTAAATATTAGATGCACTTTCAAAAATTTTATTAGTTTCATAACAATTACTAGAGAAACATTCAATATCAAGTATTATCAATCAAACCAAAAATATCACAAAAACTATCAAGCTTTTGAATCAAATCACTTGTATCACAAGAAGCATCACGCTATTAGTTTATCTTAGTTCATATTTTTCACTTCACTTCCAATATTAACAACGTATTTTCCTTTGTTAAGAAGTCTTGTTTCAATAATTCTATGATTTTATATTTCTTATCATAAAATTTTAAAATATCAATCAACCATATATCCAATGACTCCAAACTTTATTCTAATTCACCTATTTGTTGTGTAATAAAGATGATAAATTTTGAGTAAAGATCTATATCACATGCTTTGAGTTTATTCACTTTGTAAATTATTGAGTTATTTTGTCTCTAGAACTTGTAAATCTTCTAGAGAGAATCATCAAGATCCTTGTTGAAGTTACTCAATTTTCTTATATGTAATCATTTTTCTTTTTAATCATCATGAAACACCAATTTCATTAGGCGTTGTTTAATTGTTTTATGCTTTGACTTGTCGGAATCCGATGACATAAATCTGCACGAAATCACAATTTTATGTTGTTTAAATTGCATTTTTAAATGTATAAAAGGATTCAGCGTGCTAAAAACCTCTCGGGCACTTGGCTTGCACAAAATTAACCACTCAAATATGCAGATCTAACAATTTTTCACCGGATTTCAGCAAATATCCTCGAAAAATATCAAAGGCAAAACAAACCAAAACATAGAACACTTAGACTAAGCGATTTCGTAATGAGCACTTTGTAATATTTTCCCAACATTATCTATTGTAAAACATGAATTGCTTCATAATTGCTTATGCAATAAGCTTTTGTCAATGGTATTGAATACAACGACTTGGATTATTTTTTTTTAACTATGGAGAAATGGATAACACGTCAAAATTAAAATCACCGTCCCCACCAATAGGTACCCAAGTCCTTGACAACAACGACTTGGATTATAACACTAATGACAAAATAAAATGAAGGCATGGCAAAATGGATCTGATTAAAGTACCGATAAGTTCATAGGGTCGAAATTCAAGAGAAAAGTCGGCCACTCATATAGTCTTAGATGGAGAAAAACGTCTAATACCAACAGACCGGAATCCATTGCATAACAGATAGTGGAGTTTGAAATGGCGTAAACTCAGGTTGGTTCAGGTCATGGAGGTGGAACTTTTCAAACTGTCCTCGCTTGTACCTTGGCGATGTAAGGATATCATGGATCTGAAATTCAAACCAATTTTTCAGTGAGTCCTTGTTGTTACATGTCAAAGCCAATTTGTTGCATATCAAAGCGAGTGTATACTTTTTAGTAACATCTAACTTTAATCTCATACATCAAAACCAAATACCATTTCCATTACACTTTAGCATTATATAATATAAACATACCTAAAATTTTATGATACAAACTTACAAAATAATGTTATTTTTTAAACTATATTATTTTTATAAATATAATTATGTAATATTTTAAAAATAAATACAATGTTTTATTAGCATAACTTTAACGTGATGGAAAATAAATGATTCGACTATTGTGGAATAATGTTATTTTTTAAACCATATTATTTTTATAAATACAATTATATAATATTTTTAAAATAAATACAATGTTTTATTAGCATAACTTTAACATGATGGAAAATAAAGATTCGACTATTCCACAATAGTAGAAATAAATTATTATTATTAATCATATAAAATCTAAGTCATTTTTATACATTAATCAATTTAAAACATTAAAATTAATTTAAATTATTAAAACATAATATCTTCATTGTTAATGTTCTTAAATTAAAGGAAAAACACTAAATTTTATTTTTTAAATGTAAAATAATATATATGTTGATATCTTGTCCACAAATAACCCCCAAAAAAATTGATTCACAAATCTTTGTAATTCACACACACATACATTTTGCAAAGTTTAAAGTGTCAACCTTCATAGTTGGAATAGAAAGGGTTCTTTGACACCACTCACAAGAGTGTCGTCAGGGGGTGGGAGTGGAATCAGTGGAGGGGGTTTGTTCCTAAGATTTCCTCTTCCTTTGTGACCCCGCATGATGGGGTTGACTAGGCGGTGGAGGGGGCTTTGCCACAACCATACAAGGGTATCATCAAGGGTGGGTTGGGTTGGGGTGGTGGAGAGAGGGATCGATGATGTGGGAGTAGGTGGGGAGGGAGTAAGGGTGTGGGTAAGTAAAGGAAGGTGAGAGTGGGGAAGTGGGCAAGGTCGGGTAGAGGAGGAGGCATGGTGGGGAAGGGTTTGGGAAATGGGGTAGGGTTATGCAGGGGAAGAGATGGAAGCAAATAGGGGTAATGACAAAGCCATTAAAACACCATGATCCTTTTCTTCTCGACGTTGGCCTTGTGAAGCGGTGAGGGAAGGTCTTCTAGACCCTTTGTAGGGTTTCTATTGGCGGGTTGGGATGCACATTTATTTTTATTATTATTTTTTAATAAATAAATAAATGATCTGGATTATATTGAGAACGAAATGAAACACACAAAAATATAGCAGAGAGTACAACAATACAGTGAAACCCAACTTCTTTTAATGAATAAAATAGTAGAATATTGTAAAACACAAACTGGATAGAATGGTGGTAGCTTATCTTTGAAGAGGAAGAGATATCGGCTACGCTCATTCACCAAAAAAGTATGATTACAAAGAGGCCAAAAAGGGCCTTTTATCATGAAGCCTAAAAGACAAAAAGGAAAAAAACCTAAACATCAAAAACCTTAACCCTGGAAAATGAAACACCAAAAGTATTGTGGGCCCCAAGGAGGTTAGTTGATACGACAACTTCCTAGGGGCGCAAATTTTGCATATGATCTCAGTTTGGGGTGCATGATAGCTCGTTGGAAAGAACTATCCAAGAATTACAACTTTTGACTAGGGCCAGGGCATGCCATGGCAACCCCCATCCCCTTGAATGTAAAAAAAAAAACCATTTAGGGCCTCAAAAAAACCCTGAAATTTTAAGACCCGAAAAACCATATAAAAACGACCAAGAAGACAGAGAATCATTGAGTTAGTGGAAGAGGTGGGTGGCCACTAATATCCACCTAGATTATTCCTCCCCCCCTTAGGAAGCAATGATCTCCATTACATCAAGTTCCCTCATCAGATGGGGAGACTTCTATTGAATTTGGCTTCTGGTGAGCCACTTGCCTTGGTGAAGAAGCTACCCTGCTTTGACAACCTGATATAGTTGTATGTTCTCTTGGTGGGTGCCTTTCATCTATGTATCCATGGCTCGATCAATTGTAGCCTTCTCAAGGCAGTCAGGGTTGAGTTCTATAGGGCCAAGTGCTCAACTACCTTCAAGGTGTCTAGTAGACGTTGAAAATATGGGCGAAGGAGCTCCACATTAAAGACTAGATGTAGTCCAAGAAATGGGGGAATACTTGATTCAAAAGCATTCTCAAATAAGTTTTGGTGATGGTGTAAGGCCCGTATCAAAGTGGTTGAATCTTGTGATGGGGTCCTACAAGGTGCTCTTTCTGTAAATGTAACGAGACCTTATCACCAAACTGAAACTTGTATGGAACCTGATGTTAGTCATGTCATTGCTTATACTTGGAATTGAATTTATATAGGATGCAATTGAATTATTGGCAAATGCATTGAATCCATTCAACAAATCTTGGTGCCTTATCATCCTCAGTTTGAATATGGGAAGATTCTTCCTGTGTGGATGCAATGGGTAGAACTATGTCAATTGAGGCCATTGGTTGGAACCCCAAGCACACATAAAATGGGTTGTGACGAGTAGGGCTATGAAGGGATCAATTATAGCTATGATGAACATAAGGAATACTCTCATCCCGTGTGTGGGGGTGTTTGGAGTTGTACATTCTTAGGATATGCACAATCATCGTGTTGACTACCTTCATTTTTCCATCGTTTTGGGGGTGGAAGGTAGTTTATTTGGTGTGCTTGGTGTCCATCAATGACTATAGACTCGACCATAATGTATTCAAGAACTTTTTATCACGATATAAAATAATAGTATGTGGTAGCCCAAAAATAAATCAAACGCACTTAGAGAAGAGCTTAGCAATGGCCTCGACTGTAATGCTCTTCTTGTAGGGAGTCAAAACTGTCATGTTAGAGAATCGATCAATGACCACGAAGACACAGTCATTACCATGCTTGGTTGAAGGTATACTAGACATGTAATCCATGGATATTGACTCCCAAGGCCTATCAGGAGTAGGTAGAGGGGTGTATATCCCTTGTTTCTTAATGGTGGGTTTGGCGATGGCATAGGCAATGCATGATCTGATATACATGTTGACATATTTTCAAAGCTTCAGCCAATAAAAATACTTTTGTAGTAGTTCCACTATTTTTTTCACACCAAAGTGTCCTGCCACCTCACTATAATGAGCTTCCCAAATCAGTTTCACACACTCTCTTGAAGGAACACAAATAGGACCCAAATGGCATAGCATTTCATCCTGGAGATGAAAGTATGGAACTGGTTTTCTTACGCTCAATGTATGATAGGTAGTAGTGAATTTAGATTCATTGTGGCCACTTGGAGGTATCATTCCCATGGGAGTGAAGAACTGTGATTAGTGCCACAACCATGGGTCAACTAAGGCAGTCTACAACATGATTGGTGTTTCCCTTCTTGTACTTGATGTTCAAGTAGAATTGTTGCAAGTATGTGGACCAATTCTGATGGCGATCATTTTGTAACTTTCCTTATGTTTCCATAAATTATAGAGGATCCTGATTAGTGTGGATGATCATTTCCTTTCCCATAATACAATTCTTCCACTTTCTACCTGTCTACACAATGGAGTGCATCTCTTTGTAATAGGTGGGATATCTGCAAACAACATCAGATAGTATTTCATTGTGATAGGCCATCGGATGTCCCTACTAAGTGAGGACTACGTTGATAACATAATCAAAGGCATATGTCTCAATCTCAAATGGTTTTTGTAGTTCTAGTAGCATGAGGACTGGTGCGGAGTAGAGGCGATGTTTCAGATCCTAGAATTCTTTTTCTTGTTACTCTGACCAGGAAAACTTGGATTTATCTCCACCCTTGGTCACTTGACTTAAGGGCCAAGTCATGTGAGAGAATCCCAACATGAACCTCTGATAGAATCTGGTGAGTCCCAAGAAGCTACGAAGCTCTATCATACTCTTCAAGGCTGGCCAGTCGCTAATGACTTGGATCTTGGTTGGATCCACATGCACCCCATGTTCATCCATGATGTATCCCAAATAGTGAATTTGTTTCATTTTCAATGAGCATGTATATAGATTGATGTATAACTTGTATTGTCACTGGGTTCTTAGGACCTACTAGATATGCTGCAAATGTTTTGCCGAGGTCTAACTAAATATGAGGATGTCATCCAAATATACAACCACAAAATATTTTGCGAACGATTGCAATATATAATCCATCGTCCTCATGAATCTCACTAGAGAATTAGTTAAGCCAAAAGGCATGACCAACCATTCAAAAATGCCTTCTTTAGATTTGAAGGTTTTTTTCCATACATCAATTTTTTCTATCAGAAATTGGTGGTAGCCGAACTTCATATCAATCTTACTAAAGAACTTAACATCCTTAAGTTGATCAAGAAGATCATTAATCTAGGGGATCGAGTATTGGTTCTTGATAGTGATATTTTTCAGGGCTCTATAATCAATACAGAGTCTCCATGTCCCATACTTATTTTGTACCAATACAATTGGGCTCCCACAAGGAGAGGAGCTCAGTTGAATGTAGCCCTTGCAGATGAGCTCATGAATTTTATGCTTTATTTCCTCATTCTCCAAAAGGGAGAAACTATATATTAGACCATTAGGTAGGGTTTCACCAGGTATCAAGCATGAGGTATTCACTTAGTGAACTTGTCACATAGCACCTACATTCGTGGGATATTAAATAATACCTCTAATTTCACTAGATATTGAAAAAAACCCCAAAATTCATTTTTTAATAAAAAAAACCCTATTTTTACTAGATATACTTATTTTTACCATATTTCCCTTTTCATACCCCCTAATACGTATAACCCCCTCATNACCCTATTTTTCATAATTTTAAAACCCCCTTTATGAATGAATGTGACAAGATATTGGTCAATAAGGTGAAGCCCCCATGGTATCAAGTCAATAGAAAGTTTGACTTGAAAATGTAGAGACACCCCTATAGGTGAAGTGAAGATATCTCTATATTTCACTACAACCTTGTCCACTTGCTTTTGTTGTGTAGAGAGATCTTATGCAGAGGTTATGGAAGTTGCAGTGACCTTTCGTTCACCTTCTGGCCAGATCATGAAGAGGAAAAAAATTGCAGTCTAAGAGAATACCTTCCGGTACTATTTTGTCAAGATCAATGAAATTGCAGTAATCAAAACTACCTTTGGGATCCCTGTAAGGATGGCCTCCCATAGTAACAATGAAAATATGGGGTTGGGATTCATAAAAATCATGACATTTCCACATATAAGGTTATCCTAAAATAACATCACAAAGTTTGAGTAGGGAAACATCACACGGTACCTCATATTTGAAGGGCTTGATTACGTAGGATAGGTGGCATTGTTGGCTAACACGAAGGTCTCATACTTGGCTCAACCAACCAATGGTGTATGGTTGAGGGTGTGGAATTGTCGACGACTTTAGTCCCTTGAAAACCTCAACTAATATTAAGTTCTTTTGGCTCATGTTGTCAACAATGAAATATAGTGGGGTCCCCTTCACCCATAATTGTAAATGGAAGAGGTGTTCCCCCTCCTCAAGCTCATTTGACTCTTCTGGTTGGATCTTTGTGGTTGTGATGTTAGCATTAGGTTTTGCATTGATGATCAACTTTCCCTATTTCGAATCAGAGTCCAAGTCAGGGTCTAAATCCTTTACTTTAAGCTTTGCTGAGAATGAGTATTTCGAGCAACATTCATCAGTGTCTTGCTAGGGGATTTTTTGGAACTCACACCACTTTCCAGTGTCCTTCTTTGTCTTATTGTTACCCTTCTTTGCCTATGGCTTGGACTAGTTGTCTTGAGGTTGAATTTCCTTTCATTGTCCCTTGTTCTATGAGTTAGGCCAACATTTACCATACTTCTATTATTGTGGATTTGCAGACCCAAACTCCCACTTATTCCACTTCTTAAACTTTTGCTCGATTTTGATAGCATATTGATAAGTGGCTCCCAATGAGGATATTACCAAGAAATCCATATCTATTTGATGTACCTATGTAGGCCACTGTGGTACTTCAAAACTAGGTGCCACTTGGAGTCTCTGATACCCAAATTTGTGCACAAGGTATGGAATATGTTGGTGTACTCTAACACTGCCTAGTCTCTCTTCTGATGCAAGTTGGTGTACTCTGACATAGGAAGATGTTGGTGTACTCTGACACAATAATTTTCCCATCAATATTTGACATGGGGAAGGGATTTAAGGAGCATGAAGGCGATATTTTTGGCATCGGTTTTTTTTTAACAAGGTAATAACCCTCTAATAGATTTAACCATTTCTCCAAATGATTTGCATCTATCTGGACTTCAAATAAAGGGATATCAAAGTTAACTTTTACCTTGAAGGGTGCCACACCTATGAAATGGTTTCTTGTTGAAGGTGCCTGGTCTGTTGTCGGTAGTCGTCGAAGGATCTCGGAAAAATTGTCCATCATCTCATTCCTTTCTCGTGTGAGGGATTCCTTGAGAAACATCTTGAAATGATTTCCTGCTCCTTCATCTCTCCTTTCCTTCGCCATGGAATGCTACTTGGGTTGGCGAGAGAGGTCATCCCCAAGTGAAACTACCCTAAGGCACAACTCTCTATACCTTGACCTCATTGAGGACATGCACCAAAAAATAACAAGGAGAAGATTTATTTGATACCATTGATCCAGATTATATTGAGAAAAAAATGAAACACACACAGAAACATAGTAGTTAGTACCGAAATACAGTGAAACACAACTTCTATTAATGAATAAAATAGTATAATATTGTAAAACACAAACTGGTTAGAATGGTGGTAGCTTATCTCTTAAGAGGAAGGGATGTCAACTAAGCTCATTCACAAAAAAAATATGATTACAAAGAGGTTGAAAAAGGCCCTTTATCATGAATCCTAAAGGACAAAGAGGCAAAAACCTTAAACATCAAAAACCCTAACCTTGGAAGATGAAACTGTTATGATAGGAGTTAGTTAAGATCTACTTGGTCTAATGTGTCGTTAGGTAAATGTGTGTTTCTTAGTGTGTTTCTTTAGTATGCATTTGTAGTTAGGAAATTCAACGGACACGATATGTTCCTGACATAGAGTGATTCAACGATTCATATTCTCCTCAATCTTAACGACTACATTGATCTATGACTTAACACTCGATTGGTCCATGATCTCTATTTAAATAGCATGGAGGGTCATTTTTCGACGATCGATTGTGAGAAACTCTCTTGTAAAATATCTTCGTAATCTTTTTCTTTTGCATTAATAAATTGCTCCACGTGGTCGTGTTGGCCAGGGCCGTGGATGTTTCCCTGTAGGGTTTTACCACGTCAAAACATTAGTGTGTTGATATTTGATCTGGTTGTGTGAGTGGTTACTTAAGGTGTTCATCCTCTGTTGGAATACATGTGTTGTCAAACATGGTATCAGAGCCTGTTTGAAGATCCACTCTTGTTGTAGATCAAGATTGTGAAGCCGAGTTGAATCATCTCTTTTTTCTACCATTTTTGTACATTTTTGGGCTAATAGGATTGTTCCATTACTTCTAGAGCACTTGTTTCAGTCAGGAACACTTTTCGTTTCACTCGAAAAGTTTTCTATTTTCCCAAGATATGGGCATTTCAGCTAGATCCGGAGCGAAAAAAAAAAATGTGTGAAAAGAGTTTTTTATGAGCACGCTCTCCAAGGTCGTATTCAATAACAACAACACCCCCAATCCTCCTGCTAAACACTACAATATGTTTTTCTAGCTCACTTGGTTAAAAGTTGTCTTATTAAGTAAGAGGTCTTGAGTTCAAGTCTCTTTTTTTGTTACTTTTTTTGAAAAATTTCATGCTCCATTGTAAAGTGTATTTCACTTCAAGTATGAAAGTGAATCACTATAAGTAGCTTTAATATTTTATTTCAGAGTTATTTATTTTGCATGCAACTTTCTTTTATAAAGTAACTTCATTGTAAAAGTGATCTCCACTTCTTTTTATAAAACTGGGTCACTTCATAAACCACTTATTTTTATAAAAGTGGGTCACTTCATAAAGAAACTTATTTTTAAAAGTGATATCACCACCACGTGGTTCTTTGGTTACCATTTATGCATTTTTTTTAAAGGGTATAACTTTCACATCCGAGATCAATTTTCAATGTCGTTTTTTTAAAACCGCCTAATTTTTCAAGATATTTCCATCCATATCATCATTTTCAGTTTTTAAATCCATATTATTTGCATATTCGATATGGTTTATTCCAATGATCTTTTTCTTACCAACACCAACTACTTCCAATGGAAATCCCATATGGAGGATTTATTAAGAAGTAAAGGATTGTACCGGATTACCTTGGGAAAGGAAAAAGAACCCACTGATGCTGATAAGAAAGTCAAATGGGCTAATAGGAGTGACAAAACATGTGGACTGATCATAATGTCCATCTCTCTTGATTTAAGGTTCCACCTTCAAGAAATTGATGACCCCGATGAAGCTTGGGAAAATCTTGATTCTGTGTTTGGTAAACACAATATTGTTCAAGTACATCAGTTAGAAAATCAAATAATGACTTTAAGTCCAAATGATTTTTATTGCATTGAAGACTATCTATCTAAGTTTAAAACACTCAGAATTTATGTCAAGAATGTGAGATAAAGCTAGAGGAAGAGCATTGCATCCATATTGTTCTTTCTAAGCTAGGTAGTGCATATTATATGTTTGTATCTACCTTTTATGCCATGAGAGAGGTTATAGGGAAAGATTATCAAAAACCCACTCTTGATTCATTTTATGATGCTTTGATTAGAGAGAAAGATAAGCTTGTACAACTTTGAGTGATCAGCACTGCAGGTACCTCCAACAAAGCCTTAGTCGCCCAGTGGAAAGATAAACCTAATAATCCCAAGAAGAAACATCATCTCCACAACAACAAGCAACATAAAGGTCCCAAACCCACTCAGACAGCTTCAGCTCCTAATGGTGACAAAGGATAAAAATCTAAAAATAAAAAGACTGACAAACACTGCAAATTTTGTGATAAAGATGGTCATGATGAGTTCAAATGTTTCAAGAAGATGGCAGCTTTAGAAGCAACGATGAAGAAGCACAACATCAGTATTGATTCTACTTCTTCTTCTTCTCATGGACATCCACTTTCTGCTTCTGGTTTCTCCTTCAATGCAACTTCTACTTCTTCTTCTAATGAGTGGCTTATTGATTCTGGAGCATATTATCATATGGCTAAGGATAAAGAAATATTTTATGCTCTAAATGAATGTAACACCAAGAAAATATTTGTTCGTGATGATAGATCGCTCAGTGTTGTTGGATCTAGAATAGTTCAAGTAGATAATGGTCACTTCAATGATGTATTATGTGTTCCAAGTATTTCTTGTAACCTTCTATCCGTGTATCAAATCACTCATTCAGGTGAAGGTAAAATCTTAGATTTTTCACCTCACCAAGTTGTAATCAAGGATCTAAAAGATCCTAAGCATGTTCTTGCAACTGGAATTGTTGGTGATATTACCAGGTTATACAAGTTTGACAACTTTGGGTCATCATCTTTTCCATCAGTTTTTGTTGCTCATAGCGATGACTAGAGCAAACTTTGGCATGAGTGGTTTAGTCATATAAACTATCTCTCATTGCAACAACTATGTAATCAACAGATGGTGATTGGTCTTCCTCTTGTTTCATGCAGATATGGTGTTTGTGTCAGTTGTGTTCTCGACAAACATCATCGAGACATTTTTAACAAACATACCTCTTGGCACGCCTCAATCCCTTTACATCTTGTTCACAGTGACGTGTGTGGTCCACTTTCTTCTTCTTTTTCTGGGTGCAAGTATTTATTAACTTTAATTGATGACTTTTCCAGATGTACTTCGGTTTACTTCTTAAAACTTAAGAGCAAATTTTTTGACAAGTTTATGTCCTACAAGGCTCTTGTAAAAAAGCAATCTGGACATCAGATTCAAAGGTTAAGAACAACTAATGGAGGCGAATATGTGAAAAATAATTTTACAAGTTACTTCACTACACAGGGCATCCAAATGCAACACACCATTCCATATATGCCACAAAAAAATGGCGTTGTTGAGAGAAAGAATCACACATTAAAATAAATGTCTAATTGTATGATCCAAGCTAAGAGATTTAGTCTAAAGTGTTGGGCGTAAGCCATCAACTATGAAAATTACATACTAAATCACACTCCCACAAAGGCTCTTAAAAATATAACACCGGAAGAATCTTGGAATAAAATTAAACTAGATGTAAGTCACTTCTGTGTATTTGGCAGTATAGCATGGGCTCACATTCTTGATGAGAAAAGGAAAGCATTGTAGCCTAAAAGTGATAAGTGTATATTTGTTGGTTGTTTTTAAGATGTCAAAGGTTATAGACTTCTTCAACCACATTTTAATGAAATTGTTATTAGAAGAGATGTTAAATTTGATGAAAATCTCTTGGTCTGCAATCCTAATTCGACGATTGTGCCTTCTTCGTCCTACGAGCCATCTTCGGCGTTTGTGCCTTCTTTTGTTCCTATTCTGGTTTCTTATTCATATGATGATAGTGAGGATGAAAATCCACCTCTATCTGCTCACCTTCCTCCAGATGAGTCCATTAAAACTGAACCAACACCAACACCATCACTTCTTAGATGGGCCCATTCAAAATGAGAAGTAGTTGGTGATATTGTCAGTGATCCTTCATATTAGTGTCAGACACGTTCTCAATTCCAACGAGCCTCTTCTCTTTTGGCTCAAGTTTCAAAGACTCATGATCCAGATACATTTGCAAAAGCTTCAGGTCATCCAAATTGGGATACAGAAATGAATGAAGAGTATCGTTCTTTAATGGAAAATGATACTTGGGATCTTGTACCTCTTCCAAAAGGAATAAAACTTGTCAGATGTAAATGGGTCTACATAACTAAGTATGCATCAGATGGAAGTGTTGAAAGACACAAGGCTCGGTTAGTTTCCAAAGGATTTTCCCAAGTTGAAGGAATTGACTATAATGAAACTTTTTCCCTCGTAGCCAAAATGAATTCCATCCTCCTTGTTCTTTCCCTTGCTGCCTCACATAAATGGGAGGTCCATCATATGGATGTTAAATCCACCTTCTTGCATGGGGATTGCAAGAAGAAATATACATGGAACAACCTCCTGGATATGTCCAAAATGACTCTAGCCTTATTTGGTGCCTTAAGAAATCTCTTTATGGTCTTAAGCAAGCTCCTCGAGCTTGGTATGCCAAAATGGGAAGCTTTCTTATTGACACCGGATTTTCTAGATGCCATTTTGATCCTAATGTCTATACCAAGAAATAGGAAGCTATCTCATAATCCTTGTCCTTTATGTCGATGACCTTATCCTTATTGGTAGTAACTCAAAACTTTTAAACCATGTGAAAACCATCCTTAAGAAGAAATTTGAAATGACAAACTTAGGCTTTTTGCACTATTTCCTTGGCCTCCAAGTTTTGCAAACCAATGAAGAAATTTTTCTTTCCTAGTCTAAGCATGCTTGTGACCTTCTTTTTCACTTTCACGTGGAATATTGTAAACCATCCCATTCTCCCTTCCAGTTTGGAGTCAATCTTGTTTCCACCTATACTTCTCCCGAATTTGATGCCACCTTGTACCATCAGTTAGTTGGTAGCCTCTTATACTTGAATCATACCCATCCTGATATTTCCTTTGTTGTTGGTATTGTTGCCCGGTATATGCAAACACCCCATGAAATCCATTGGAAAGCAACTAAAATGATACTTCAGTATGTTTAGGGTACAGTTTAGTTTGGGATCCATTATAGTTCAGAGGAGACTCCTTTATTGGTCAGTTTCACTGATTCAGATTGGTCCAATGACCCTGATGATCAAAAGTCTACTACAGGTTATGTTTTCAACCTTGGTTCAGGACCTGTCACTTGGGCCTGTAAGAACCAATAGGATATTGCACTTTCTTCAGCAGAATCATAGTATTGAGTAGTGGTAAATGCAAGTCAGGAAGCCTTGTGGCTTCGATAGATCCTTTCAGATTTTGGATTCCAGTAGCAGCATCCGACCATCATTTGGTGCGGCAATCATGGTGCCATCAAGCCCGCCAAATACCTAGTTCAACATCAACACAACAAACACATCGAGCTACACATGCACTTCATCAGAAAACTCATTCATGATCAAGTTATTGAAGTGCTCTTTTACCCTACAGAAGATCAAGTTGCAGAATTTTTCACAAAGTCTCTTACAGATGCGAAGTTTTCCAAACTTCTCTGTATGTTAAGAGTTCAAGAAGTTTTCATTAAGGGGGGATAGGCTCTAATGCCTCCTTCCTTCTCCTATTGTGTCACTATTGTAAATCCTTCAATCCTATCCCAAGTTGTTCTTAAGGGGGGATGTTAGGATATTTAGACACTTTGGAGTTAGTTAATATCTACTTGGTCTAATGTGTCATTAGGTAAAAATGTGCTTCTTTAGTATTTAGTATGCATTAGTATGCATTTGTAGTTAGGAAATCCGACGGTCACGATACGTTCCCGACGTAGAGTGATCTAATGGTTCATATTCTCCTCGATCTTAACGACTACATTGATATGTGGCTTAACACTCGATTGGTCCATGATCTATATTTAAAGAGCATGGAGGGTCATTTGTCAATGATCGATTGTGAGAAACTCTCTTGTAAAATCTCTCTGTAATTTTTTTCTTTTGCATTATTAAACTGCTCCAAGTGATTTTGTTGGTTGGGGTCGTCGATGTTTCCCCATAGAGGTTTTACCACATCAAAACATCGGTGTGTTGATCTTTGATCTGGTTGTGTGAGTGATTACTGAAGGTGTTCATCCTCTATTGGAATACATGTGTTGTCAAACAGAAACACCAATAGCATTGTGGGCCCCAAGGTGGTTAGTTGATACAACAAATTCCTGAGGGCACAACTTTTTCATAAGATCTATGTTTGGGGTGCAAGATAGCTCATTCTAAAGAACTGTCGAAGGATTGCAACTTTTGGTTGGGGACAAGGTATGAAATGGCAACCCCTAGCCCCTCGAATGTCCAAAATCCACCATTTAGGGCCTCAAAACAACACCGAAAGTTTGGGACCCGAAAAATCATAGAAAAAATACCAAGAATACAAAGAACCATTGAGTCAATGGAAAAGGTGGGTGGTCACCAATATCCACCTGGATAAAAAAAAAATTGCATATGTTTTATTTTATATTTAAATTTTAAAAAACATAAAAATTATGGAAAACATTTTTTTTTAATTGAATGTATTGAACAAAAGAGCTCATAAAAAAATAGCTATTGCAATTAAATCAAAAAAATATCATGAATAATGTGTTGTCTCAGCTGCAAAAAAGATGTGATCTCCCTATTTTCCTATGGTTTCTTGATTTACCTAGTGTTCTTACATAGAATTTTTTTATCTTTGGTCTTGTGTTTAGCATAATTTGTATATTAAATTTGAGATAACAATACTATTCAAAAAATATTAGCAATAATTGTTTCAACTAAATAATACTTCCTTTTATGAACAATAATACTTCTATGAAGTTCAAATCGCCAACCTTCGTAGTCGATCCAATGAGGAGTCAAAGGGGTTCTGCCATACCACTTGTGGGAGTGTTGTTAGAGGGTGGGGGTGGAAGTGGGTGTGAGGGAATTCTTAATATCTCCTCCTCCTTTGTGAGCCCCCATGATGGCATTGACAAGGGGGTCGAAAGGGCTTTTCCACACACATATAGCAGTGTCATCAAGGGTGATGTGGGGTGGTGAAGAGGGTTGTCGATGAAGGGGGAACAATCAAGGAGGGAGTGAGTGTGGGGGGAAGTGGAATGGGAGGGGAAGGGGGTGATATAGAACAAAGGAGAAGAAGGCATGGTGAGGAAGGGATGGAGAAATGGGGTAAGGTTGTGCAAAGGGAAGGGATGGAAGAAATTAGTGGCAGTGGTAGACCCATTACAACAATATGATCCTTCTCTTCTCCATGTTTCCCTTGTTGTGAGGTGAGGTAATGTTTTCTACACCCTTTGTAAGGTTTCTGTTGATGGGTTGGGATGCACATTTATTTTTATTATAATTTTTTAAATAAAATATATATTTTCACATGCTTGATTTTATATTTAAATTTTAAAAAACATAAAAATTGTGGAAAACATTATTTTTTTTAATTGAATGTATTGAACAAAAGAGTTAATTAAAAACAATTATTGCAATTAATTGTAAAAAGAAAATTAACATAAACAATGTGTTGTGCATGACTTATAACATTTTGTTACGGAAAAAATGTGATCTCCCTATTCTCCTATGGTTTCTCATTCTACCTAGAGTTCTTACATAGAAAATGTTTATCATTGGTGTTGTTTTTAGTTTAAATTTTATATTAAGTTTGAGATAAAAATATTATATTTGAAAATATATTAACAATATTTGTTTTCACTAAATAATGCTTTTTCTTATGAAGACTAATACTTTCTTCTTATGAAGAATTGTTGGACGTATGGGCTGACCCAGGTTCTAATGTTTAGGTTTCCAACAAAACCCTCAAACCATCGGCCCTCCTGGTAAACCAGAAGACAACACCACATATAGATTGCACAACGCAGTCTCACTCGATATGGCTCATGGGAGACCACAGGACTCAGATTTCTGCAAACATGGAAGGTATTGGGGATGTCTTTTATATCTTCTTAATATGCATTAGTCCTCAGATTCCTTAACCATTCAACTAGATATATTATTCTATTAATATTTAACATGTTCATCCATTGCACACTGTAAGTATTTTTCTAATCATTCATCATTCAATGTAAATTGTAGAAACAAAAAAATAAACCATTCAACCACATAACAACACACAATATTTTACCATGGTTCACCCCCCTGGGGATATGTCCACAAAGATTTGTCTTCTAGGATTATTTATTCATCTGTTATTTAAAATAGCATTGTGCGCATTACATCAGTCATAGTATTCAAGTAATAGAAGTGAGGTGAACTAGGTCGCACCAAGCTCCACAACTTGCGACCTAACCCTCAATTACAACCCATCAAAACCATACCTCAGTGATTTCCGCATACCATGCTCCTATCCACAACTACTGCACACAATACAAAAGAGTCTCTAAGTGCTCCGCGTGACCACACACAATGATAAAAAAGCACCTCTTAACTCTACCTTCTAGACCTATATTTATACTTTTTAGTGGCTAACGAGTCATTACATTTACATCCAAAACCCTAATTCTATGTGGACTCAACTTGTCCACTTTACAACTTCCTTCACGGGCTATCCCAAAATTGTGTTGCACTGATTTTCCTCAATTGTTGTCATGTGCTACTTCTTTGGCCCATTTTGCCTCGTTTGTTGTGTTGTCCTCGAACTTTTCCAAAAATATCCTGCTCCAACAGGCCCCCAATACTCACATGTGACTTGTCCTGATCCACTCAAGTGGTGTGTGCTTCATGTACTTCCTTCTCTAATTCCTAGAACTTTTCTGCAAGTTCATCTCCTTTTCTCTTTACATGTGCACTCTTCTCTGTCAGTTTTTCCACAGCTTGCATTGTGACGTGCTCCTTCAACAACTAAAAGATTTCCATGTGCGCGTGTTCCATCCTTCCCTTCTTTCCCTCCATCTATTCTATTATTCTTTATACTTCCTCCTACATTGTTTCTAGTTGCACCTGCCTTGCTTGCTTTTTTGCCTGTGCAACCTTCAACTCTACCCGCAGGTTCTTCATTTCTTGCGTGCTTTTCAACCTGTCTAAAATACTCATCGTATTTTTCCTCTATTTTAAATCGTGGACTGCAGAATTGTAGTTTTCTTCTCTCTGATCCAACTGCTGTATCATGTCATCCTCTTCTATCCTTGTCCAAATCTACGCAGTCTTCTCATATAGTTCTACAATTTCCCTGGCTTCTACTACAATAATGTTTGTCTATTGAGTTTCATGTTTCTCTCTTTCCATTTTAACCTCGAGAGGGTTTGTTGGTGTGAGTTTCTCCATCAATTCTCCTATCTTCTTCCTATATCCCTCCATCATCTATGCTATCTTTTGGATTTGTTCCTTTGCATTGATTTCCGCTGCCTGCGTTATCTAGGATAGTCTTAAAGACTTCCTGCAGTTTTTCATTCTAGGTTATCTACGTGTTGTTTCTCCTCATTATTTTCCATTTGTATTTGCTCTATGGTCAACTGTATTATGTCCTTGACACCTCTTGTGACTTCCAGATTCGTGGCATCTGCTCTTGCCCTTGACTGCACCTCCTGTGTAACATTGACCTGTAACTTATACATTGTTTTCGTTGGTATCTTTGTCGGTACCAACTCCATCTGTTCTATGTCCTTCATCTGTTTATGTGCCATATATTCATCGATTTGCAGCATGTCTTGTGAAATGCTAAAACTTCCACTTTCCTGTGCCATAATTTGTACTTTTTCCTCCTCACTCTACGTTGGTATGTCTTGTTCTTGTGTTGTTTGTTGTGGCCATACTTCTTCCTTTTGCTGTGCCTTTATAAGTTGTATATGTTCCTAGACTTGCTTGGCCTATGTCAGTTCTTGCATTATCTTCTCTCTTTCCTTCTTTGTGTCATCAAATGCTTTTGCAACATGATCATGTACCCTTTCTGCGTTGTCGTCCGTGATTGTGTACTTGGGTACCTCCTTATGCACTTTCATTTTCTTACAAAACCCACCCATTTGTATAATAGGTCTCTTAGGTGGCCTTGATTTTGTTTGTGGGACATCCCCTCCTTGTTCTTCCTATGTGGGAGTGTTATCCTAATGTTGGGTTCCTTCATTAGTAATGTCAATGTGATCTTTCTCATGCATGGAAAGCTTAGGGGTTGGATTCTTTTGTACTGGTTTCTTTGATGCTATGCTCCCCCTATTTCCTTAGCGCCTTGCATCGCTTTTCTTGTGTTTCCTGCTGGCGTATTTTTCTTCTGCAACAGGCCAGCCTCTATCTTCTTATATTTGGGTACTTCTTTAGGTATCACTGGCACCTTCCATTCTTCCTATCATTCCTTCATCGCCCATTTCACTTCATCTACATTGACGCAATATCTTAGTGGCAACCATTCTTTCTTGGGGTCCTTTCACGCCTAAATAAACATGTTGTGTTTGGTGGCCTTAAAATTTTCTATTCCTTGATACTCTGCCACAACATCTAGGGGTATCCTCCAACTATTTACTATCTTCTCTTTCATCTCATCGAAATAAATAACAAAAATGTTGCTATTGGACTTCCTCTATTTGGTATCAGATGTCTTCCACAATGTAGTATATTGTGTTGCGCGACATTTCCCCGTTATGTCATAGAAAGTTGAATATTTGGGCTCTGTCCAGCCCACCAATGCTATCACTATGATTAGCCAGGAGTAATGGAACTTTTTTACTAAGTCCTATGTGCCTTTACAATCCTCCAAGAACAGGTTTAATAAATACGAGGCCCAACTAAGCATGGTCCCCTTCGTGCATTGCGTGGATGATGCTACCACTCCTGTTGGGACTTCCTCCTTGCGACACTTTCTCAATAGTTTGCATGACATCAAATTTGTCACAATTCTTGTTGTTGGTTCACAGATCCTTTTGATAATAATCCCTCTTGATCCTCTTTCTATCCCATAATTTTTCTTCATCTCCTCGGCCAATTCCTTCTCCTTAGTCTTGTCATCTAGGTACTGCATTGGTTTTTCCCCGTCTGATGGCAATACTGTAATCTCGACAATTAATTTCACGTCGATGGACACTGGTCTGTCCATTCATAGAAATCCTCCATGGACTACTATGAGCAGCTTCTTGACGCAGTTGTTGACATCTTTCCCCTGCCAAAATGTGGGATCTCTAGTAAGTTCATTATCCCCGTGTTGTATAATTTTGCAATCCATTGTTTTAGCTATAAAGTCGGATCTCCTGATGGCCCTATTGCAAGACTCTCCATGTATACTTGTTGTGAAAACTATGGAAACTTATCCATGTCAGACACATTGTGGCTGTGTACATAAGCCTTTCTACACAAACAAGTAAACCGATAGTCGCTTTCACTCCCTATGGTATGTGCAGTAACATAAGGGTTACCTCTGGTTGTTTTCACAAGGATCTTTAGATTTTTTCCTTCCCCTTTGTTGGCGCTCTTGAGGGCCCTACCTCCTATCATGATTTCTCTTCATCTTTCTCTGCGCCAGATTCTTCTTGTGGTTTCTCTACACCGGATTAAACCCTCATATCATCAGATTTAGTTATCTCGTCGTCCACCGCGTCTGTCGGCTGGACTACTTCCTCAATGGGTTGTTGTACTAGGTTTTGTTCCTCCATAGTGCTCTACAAGTCAATCTCCATTCGTTCTATTGTGGGGTATTTCTCCTTCTCTTCAACTACTATGGGGATCACCTGTTATGGGGAAGGAATTTCATCTACATCTACCAATATCTCCAGTTGTATCGAGTTTTCTATTTCTATTGTTGGTTCCTGTGGTGACCTTGTAGAACTATGTGTTCTTCATGTGGTTATGCTTGGAGCACCAATCTTTGGTGGTGCCATCTTATCCAAATGTTGGTACTATCAAATTTCTCTGAATTCGGCTGGTTGTTGTCATTTTCTCACTTGTTATCTCTATGTTTGCTCAGGTTCACAATGCGGCTTGTATGGCATGATTTCTAATTTTATAAGTGTTGTCATAAATGCTCCAAAGATTTCTAGATACGCTTCATATGTTGCCATAAATGTTTCAAATCTTGTTGGGAACGCTTCTTTTCATGTCATAAATGCTCATTTCGCACCTTATTTTTCCGGTGACTGGTTTTTGTTTTCCGACCGTTACCCTTTTTCTGGTGTGCTACATTTTTCCACTGTCATGCCTCTCCAACGCACTATATTTTTCCTACTGTTATTTTTTTCTTGCACGTAGTATCTTCAATCCTTGTTGCACCAGTCTGTTTTCTGTTGCACGTTGCTTTTTTTGTTTTTTTGTCATTCAACTTACTACCTATTGTTTTTGTGTTTTTGTTCTTTTCATCTTTTTATGGTCTTTTTGCAACTTTCCTCTTCTAACTTCTACTACATTACACTATATGCAAGGCTTCTTTACTACACTGCAAATACTCAGGGTTAGTGGGTCGACTGTCCCTATATAGTTTCAATCGACTACCATTCACTAGTCCTTGCATCTCCTTCCCTGTTAAGTCTTTTAGCTGCACAGACCCTCCATCTGTGACAAAATTCACCTCATATGTCCCCAACCAGTGCATTCTAAACTTACCTAGACGTTGCAAATATTTTTTGTCATAGAGGAGAACTATATCTCCCTCCTTAAATCTCTTCTTCTTTATATGTCTGTCATTCCAGGATTTAACTCTTGATTTCTGCACCTCTTGATGGAAACCTGCCAAAAGTCTGTCTTCTTCAAGTTCCATGAGTTGACCCAACCTTTCTTGAATTGTGCCTCTTTCTGTCATATTTGTGATTGTTGCAATGCACAAACTCGATACCAAAAACTCTAAGGGAACCATTGCTTCTTGTCCATACACCAGTCTGGATGGTGTTTGTCCTGTCAACTTCTTGCATGTAGTCTTGTATGCCCATAAAAATGTTGGTATTTTCAAATCCCAGTCATCTCTATTAACATTGCAAATCTTCATCAAGGCATTCTTCAAAATCTTGTTGAAAGCTTCTACTGTCCCATTGGCCTGAGGATGATATTGTGTACTCTTATGATGATAGAATTCAAATTCATCAGTCATAGCATGGATGGTACTATTAATAAAATGGGTTCCTTGGTCACTCATCAAAATCCTAGGTCACCTAAACCTTGTAATCACCTACTCAAATAAGAAGTGTGTTGGTGTCCTTGCGCTACAATCCTTGACTGGTGTTGCTTCTGCCCATCTGGTCAAATACTTTTTCGTAGTAATAATGTATCTTTCTCCTGATCTTCTTGTTGGTGGATTAATAGGCCCTACAAAATCTATTTCCCACTTGTAAAATACTTGAAGAGTTACTTGTGGCTTTAAGGGCATCTCATTCCTCCTGTTGGGTTTTCCCACTCTCTGACAAACATCATAGCTCTGACAATATTCTTTTGCATCCTTATGAACTGTTTTCCACCATAATCCTACGCAGTAGCCTTTCCTGCATAGTGCACTGCATCTATACCTTCACAAGCTTCTTCTAGAATGACAGGTTGTTTATGCTCCATCACACACCTTCTTACAATTTTTTCTTCTCCAAGTTTGTATAAATGACCTGCAATCAACTGGTATTCTGCATCTCTAACTACCAGGTTTTTCTTCTGCGTAGTATTAAACTCCTTTGGTGCAACTCATGTGCTCAATAATTCAATGATATCAACAAAGTATTCATCTGTTATCTGTACTGAAAATAATTGTGTATCAAGGAAGTTGTCTTCTAGGCTACTTGGTTCTTCTCTATTGGTTATCCTTGATAAGTGATCCAGTCCTGCATTTAGTTTTCTTGGTTTAACTATTACCTCAAAGTCAAACTCATGGAACAACAATATCCATTTACATATCCTCCCCCCCAACATTGGCTTATTGACTAAATATCTGAGGGCAGAATGATCTATGAACATCTTAAAGTGCTTACCCAATAAGTGGTGTCTAAATTTATGCAGTGCATATACCATGGCTAGGCCTTCTCTTTATGTTGTATTGTAGTTCTAATACGAGTATGATAACTTTCTGCTTGCAAAGGCTATAGGGTGATCTAGGTCACCTGCTCCTGGCTGCACCAATATTTCTCCAAGTGCTACTTTTGATGCATATACATGCACGTGAAAACTTTTTTCCCAATCTGGAAAAACTAAAATGGGTGTTGTCACCATATTCTCCTTCAAAACATCCAAACTCTGCTAACATTCCTCATTCCATTGAAATTTGGTGTCCTTCTTCAACAAATTTTCCATCTGCACGTACCCCTCTATAAACTTCATGTAATACCCCATGTGTCCAAGTGTGGCTCTTAACTGGTGCACTAACTTTGGTGGTGGTAATTTCACAATCACAACAATTTTAGCAGGGTCAACCAACAAACCAAGTTTGCACACCACATGACCTAACAAAATCCCAAAAGGTGCGCTGAAAATACATTTCTTAATATTTAGTGAAATCTGACATTACTTACACCTGTCCAACATTAGTATCAACACTTCTACATGATTTTCAGCAAACCAAACATTGTCCAATCATCCAAGTATACTTCTAAAAACTTATGTATGAAATCCTTAAAAACATCTACTACCACCCTTGAAAAGATAGTTGGTGCATTCTTTAGTCCAAAAGGCATTACTGTATACTGATATGATCCCCATTCTGTAGCAAATGTGGTCTTATGCATGTCTTCTGGAGCTATTTTAATATGATGATAACCTAAGAATCCATCTGTGAAGGAATATGCTTCTTGGCCTCCCACATTCTGCAAAACTTCATCTGTAAAGGGTGTAGGAAAAGGATCATGTAAGCAAACATCATTCAATTTCCTTAGATCTACACAAATTATTATTCCTCCTTGTTTCTTTTCCTGAACCACCATGGGGCTGATCCATTTTTATTATTCCACTAGTTCTATGATGCTAACTTCTAGCATCCTGTCAATTTATGCTTTCACCTTTTGCTTGTAAACCAGGTTCAACCTATAAGGTCTCTGTCTGACTTGTCTAGCATCTGGTTTTAAGGGTATCATCATCTCTACAAGCTCTCATGTTATTCCCTTCATCTTTGTAAAAGTTTATGGAAATAAGTCTTGTACTCGTGCAATACCTATGTTATTCTTTCTACTATTTGCACGTCGCAATAATCACCAATACTTGCCATCTTTGGGTTTTTTTATGTTCCAATGTTTACTTTCTTAACCTTTATTAGTGCATCAAATGATTCTAATTCCAGTGGTGGACCTTCCACCTCTCTTTATCCTTCAATCTTTGTTATCTATACGTTGTGTGGGTCTTCTTCTTCTGGAGTCTCCTCCGCGACATGATAGCAATATAGTAATTCTTTAACTGCCCATCTGTTCTTCTTTTGATATGTTGTTACAATATCTACCTCAAATTCCTCAAAACTTCTCTCCTATATTATCTTCAGTGTTGAATCTATCATAGGATTCTCATGCTCAAATGAGAAATTTGTCAAAAAATTATGTTGTAATGTTGCCCACTCTACAATGCCTCTGAGCAGTTCTTATTCTGTGTACCAGTTCCTTGGTATTCCTTCCAATGTATGAATAAAATGATGAGGTCATTCTTCTGATGGTTTCAACCTCCATTGATTTATACATTTCTCTACATGTTATGTTGGTCTTCCTTGTCCATCATATTTCTACAAAATTGTGTTCCTTGTTCTACACCAAATCTAATGCGCAGTAACCTCTTACACTGATACCAATCTTGAATCCTTTCCTTATGAGCGCCCCACCATTGCACAGGTGTTTCTTTTAGTGCAATATCCAAAGATAATAACCTATGATTTTCTAACACTTCTTCTTCATAATTTGTTAAAAATTCTTCTAAATCATTCAGACCATGAAAAGTGGGAGGTTCCCTTACCTCTGTACTGACCCACCTTACTGCGCACTCTATTCTTGAGCACCTCCTGGTTGATATTTCATTTAGCCTCTGCTGCCAATTTTTAACCCTGTGTCTGATTCGTAGGCACACAAACTAATGCTTCTCCAACTGAGTACTTCATTTGCAGTTGGATTGACATAGTATTCTTCTCACCCAATAGTTCTATACAACTCATTTATTTCTTCTAAGTCCATACATTTTGGCTCCACATACCTTTCTCCTTATGAGGGGTCCAATGGTGTTATTAATTTGTATTCACCTGACTCAAAGATCATTTTTCTTGAATTCAAGTTAATCAGATTCTAGTTATCAAATGCCCAATCCATTCCCAATAATGTTGGATAGGGTGTTGTCCCATCTACTATCTCTATGACTTCAAAGTCTTCTATGGTGCACACACCATCTAAGTCTAATGTTACACCTTTCAGTATTCCAATTGGTAACACTCGATGCTGATTTTCTAACTTTAACTGAACAACTGAATACCCTAACGTAGGTTCTCCCATACACTGTCATTTCTTCTTTGGTAAGACGTTCACTTCAAATTCTAAATCAAGTATAACATCCCCCATATTGAAATCCCCAATTTTTGCATTCAACCTGAATTCTTTACTTGTTCTTAATTTCCTATGGATATGATTAACTGTCTTATGTTCTAATTTCTCTTCTACTTCAGTGTTACATTTTTCCAACAAGTTCTGTAATACTTTAAGTGATGATGGATCATTCAATAACTTTACACATGACTGCAAAAAATTATTTAAATTACTTACTTGCTATGAAGGTTGTCCTCTCCTGGTGTGATCCATTAGAGGAGGCATGTCATACACTGGTCCATCATAAGTTGCTTGCGCAGTTTATGTGGAAGAAATGTTCTCCTTCAGAATCTCCTATCTGGCCTCCTTGAATGTCTCCTTTTTTTTCCGTGCATCAAATTTCTACAGTGGTATTGTATTCTTTCTCACCCATTGATGTTGACCTGGATCCTACTTTACTGCATCAGCTCCTGTATTAGCTCCTCTTCAAGTAACTATGTTGATGTTCTTCCCATCATCTTTGGTTTCTGCAGAAATCTAATGCACATTCTGATTGTTTTGGTTCCTCTTCTCCTGTATCTTTCCCAGTAATGTAGGACATTCTTATGTTTCGTGGTCTGTTGTGCGACAATACATACATGTTGTAGGTGGAAGTGGACAGTCTCTTGCATAGTTTCCTAGTTGTTTACAATTGTGACAAACTATTGTCCCTCTTCCTCCTCCAAATCCTCCTCTGCCATGTCCTCCACCTATGGATCCACCTATGTTTCCTCGGTTATCTCTGCGTGGTGTATTATATTGTGGTATCTGATTCTACTGTGGTGGCGTTGCGAACTACTACACATTATTATACTGTGACTGCACGGTAAGTTGTGGTTGTGCATTGTTGAACTGCAGTTGCACATTATTGAACCATGGTACAGTTTTTCCTATCATGAACTCAGCTTGCACTCTGTAAGTATCTGATGTCCTCTCCTTCATTAGTTATAGAGTTTTGCAGTCCTTATCATCGTGCCAAACTGACTTACACAAGTTACAATATGAACGCTTTGGTACTATCTGGTATTTTTACATCATGGGGCAGTGATATGGATCATGCCCATGTGTCTTACATATCTCACACTAGGGTCCTCCTGTAGGAAGGGGATTTGACATCCTTTCTCCCAAATACTACACGAAAATCAAACATTCTTTCTTATCGTGCCATTTTGTCTTGCATAAAGTACACCAGACAACTTCTCTTTTCTCCTTTCCCTTGCTCTAATTCATATGGAAAGTTAGGTTCTTCAATTCCTCTATGATTGGATCAGTTTGATTATACTGATTTTCCTCTAACTGCAAGGCTTCTTGCAAGGCCTCTGCCTGAGTTTGGAAATTTTGTTGTCTTAAAGGATACTTTAAATGTGGCAATAGTGAGTTCACAAATAATTGTCTATGCTACATATCGGTATAGAGTACTTTATCTTACCTTTCAGACGTTTACACCTTTGATCAATCTCCCAAACAGATTCTCCTAGCTTTTGTCTAATCTCAATCATTTCATTCATGTACTGGTCCTCTAATCTTGGCCACTGAAATTAATTTATCAGAGGCTTCTTGACGTCTGTGATAGTTTTCGTCACTCCCTGCGGACTATTTACTGCGAGGCTCATGAACCAATCTAATGTGCGGTCTCTAAACGTTATGGCCAACTATGCCACTTTGTATCCTCGTTAGTGATCTATTTTGCTTCCCAGATCTTTCCACAGATGAACAAGTTCTTCTCAGGGTCCTCCAAACTCTCTCCATGGAACTCTAGTAATTTGATAGTGGGATCTACTCTCACCATTTTGAAATTTGTTGAGCTACCGCCTCCGCACGGTGTAGATATTTGAATGCTACTTCCTGAACTTGTACCTTCATTTGAATTTCCACTACTGGTCTACATCCATCATTTTTGGGTCCATTACCTCCTTTTGATTCCTCTTATCTAGATCCATGTCCATATTTCAGGCCATTGTTAGTGCTTCCCCCATTCCCCCATGTGCGTAGAGAAATCTGGTTGTTGGATTCCATGTTCATCACACCTTTATCATATAATAAAACATTAATTGAAGTGTAAAGTGATATGATGTACCTACCTCTCGACCCCTTTAGAAAATCCTTCTCTACATAAGTGTATGACTTCACAGTATCAACTACAAATTCAATGATAAACGCTGCAATAATATTGTCTAACCAAAAATCCACCATACATATGAATTTATTATTAACTTTCTACAGCTGCGCGATCTCTATAGAAGTCCACTCTAGTTGTATTATATGATTAGTAGGATGGTTTTCCTTCAACCTCAATAGCCACTCTTGCAACAATTACGGGAATTCACAGAAAAATGCTTCATGGAGTTCACTAAACACATACATTTCTAGATATTTGTGTTGTGTATATTTAGGGTTTCTATTGTCCTTCTGCACAAAATCGAGCTCCTTTGTTCTCAACCATATTTCAATATCCGCCTTCATCGGATTTCATGGCATGTACATCCCTTTTATTCCTTCATTCTTCGTGATGTTCTTCAACAAATCCCTTCCAATCTGTCCTTTTGAGTTCCACCCGACAAAAAAAACATTTGTTGGATGTATGGGCTGACCCGGGTTCTAATCTTTAGGTTTCCAAAAAAACTCTCAAACCATCGTCCCTCCTAGTAAACCAGAAGGAAACACCATGCATAGAATGCATGGCGTAGTCTTACCCGAGATGGCTCATGGGGGACCACAGGAATAAGATGTATACAGTCATGGAAGGGATAGGGGATTTCTTTTCTATGTTCTTAATATGCATTAGTCCTCAGATTCTTTAACCATTCAACTAGATCTACTATTCTATTAATATTTAACCCATTCATCCATTGTGTGATGTAATTATTTTGATAATCATTCATCATTCAATGTAAATTGCAAAAAAAACAAAATAAACCATTCAACCACATAACAACACACAATATTTTATCATGGTTCACCCCCCTGGGGCTACGTCCACAAAGATCTGGCTTCTAGGCTTATTTATTCATTTGTTCCTCAAAATAGCGTTGCGTGCATTACATCAATCATAGTATTCAAGTAATAGTAGTGAGGTGGACTAGGTCACACCAAGCTCCAAAACTTGCGATCTAACCCTTAATTACAACCCATCAAAACCATACCTCAATGATTTATGCATACCATGCTCCTATCCACAACTCTTGCGCACAATACAATAGAGTCTCTAATTGCTCCACGTGACCACACACAACAATAAAAAAGAACCCCTTAACTCTACCTCCGAGACATATATTTATACTTTTTAGTGGCTAACGAACCATTACATTTACATCCAAAACCCTAATTCTATGTGGACTCAACTTGTCCACTTTACAACTTCCTTTGCGTGCTATCCCAAAATTGTGTCACGTTGCTTTTCCTCAATCTTTGTTATGCATTGCTTCTTTGGCCCATTCTACCTCATTTTCTATGTTGTCCTCGAACTTTGCCGAAAATAGCCTGCTCTAACAAGAATAATGTTTTCATGAAATTCAAATAGGTAACCTTTGTAGGGGTCCAACAAGGGGTGAAAGGGGTTCTTCCACACCACTCGTGGGAGTGTCATCGAGGGGTGGGGTTGGAATCAGGGGGTGGGTGTTCCTATGTTTTCCTCCCCATTTGTGATCCTTCTTGATGGGGTTGATTAGGGGGTGGAGAGGGCTTTGCCACACCCATATAGGGGTTTCATCGGGGGTGGGGTAGGGTGGAGTAGAATGGGGTGGTGAGGAGGGAGTTTGATGATGGGGAGACAATTGAGAGGGAGTGAGGGTGTGAGGAAGTAAAGGAAGGTGGGAGTGGGGAAGTGGAGTGGGAAGGGAAAGGGGTGAGGTCAAGTAGGGGAGGAGGAGGCACAGTTGGGGAAATGGGGCAAGGTTGTGTAGGGGAAGGAATGGAAGGAAATAGGGGCAATGTTAGAGCCATTGCAACACCATAATCCTTTTCTTCCCCATGTTGACATTGTCATGTGGTGAGGGAATGTTCACTACACCCTTTAAGGGTTTATGTTGGCAAGGTGGGATGCACATTTGTTTTTATTATAAATTTTTAATAAAAAAATATTTTCACATACTTGATGATATATTTAAATTTCAAAAAACATAAAAAAAAATTGAAAACATTATTTTTTAATTCAATGTATTATGCAAAAGAGATCATAAAAAGATAATTATTACAATTAAATGAAAAAAAATTAACACTAACAATGTGTTGTGCATACCTAGGAATTTTCAACTACATAAAAGCTACGATGTCCTCATTCTCTTATGGTTTCTCGTTTTACCTAGAATTCTTCCATAGAAAATATTTATCATTGGTGTTGTATTTAGATTATTTTTAATATTAAATTTGAGATAATAATATACGATATTCAAAAAATAATAGCAACAATTGTTTTCATTGAATAGTACTTCCTTTTATGAAGGATACTTTCATTTGTGTTGGGAGCCTTACAAAGAGTTTATAGGGTTCACCCTGGCTGCAAGTTGGTGTTGCAAGTTGGTACTGGACAAGAGGGGATTCATTAGATATTGAGTCTCGAGTATCTTCTCAAAGACGTTTTGACCATGAAAAATGGAGGTTGTGTTGTTTTCATCACCCCTCCATTGTTGTTGTGAGGAAATGTTTCAGGCATTTATTGATGGATCACCCTCCCTCTCCTTTAAGAAAGAAGGGCCCTAGTAGTTCTACCCAACATAACTTTGATCCATGTGAAGGTTGTCATGGAGATCAAGGAGGTCATTTTGCAGTGGTACCTTCCCCCCTCAGGTGATCCACCGCTTGGTAGACCAAATCTACATGGATATTAATGATTGGATAAATATGGGCTTGTCATGACATTTCAATGCTTTGTGACCATCGATTGATGCACTCATGGATTGGTTGAGAGACAAATGTAGTGGAGAATATATATAGTTAGATTTTGTAAAAGGAGATTTTTCATAGTGTTGTTCTCAAAAAAAGTTGAGAGGTAGAGAATCCTTTTGTGAGGTTTGTGGTTCTAGGGTTAATCATCCCTCTCCCTCTCCCCTTGGACTTTGACTTCAACCCTAGGACAACATTTATCTCCCTTACACTAGTGTGGGTGACGCTCTTAAGTCTATCAATTCATTATGGGAAGAGGATGCCCTTGCTTACATCAAGAGCACCTTTAGGAGATTCATCTGTTATGATGGATGCAAAGAGGAGGAAGGTCTATACTCATTTTCCAGAATCTGTGTAGAACTAGATCCAAGCAAAGGACTCTTAGAGAAGGCATTGTTAGATTGGGTTGGATCCATGTGGTCCCCATGCATTCTCTATGAAAACATGATGTTTAGATGTTGGATTTGTAGAGAGGCAAGACATCTTGCAGGGCATATTATTTATAAATAAGGAGCCCACTCTCGCCTCCCCCAAAAGAATGTTGAGGGGGGTGAGGGGTGCAATATAAGCAAAAATTGTGTTAAGTTCCATATGGATTCCATTTAGTCAAAAAGAAGAAACATAGAACTAGACAAGGAACTTCGAAAACTATTGAGTTTTCTCCTTCAATCCCTCTAGAAAATGTAGTACATGATCCAAGTAAAGGTCAATCCAATTAGTTCTTCAAGGGTGGTACCTTCTCCTCTTTTGTTGACGCTAGCTCTAGCATATGGATACAATTACGAAAGTGTGGCTTGACCTCCCATAGTCTCCTTCATTGGAAGCTCACTCCCTTTTTGAAGTTCCTCCCCAAGGAAAAGTAGATTTGAAAAGCAAGCAAGTTGATCCTAGGAAAGCAAGGAGATGGTTTAGTTTGAGCCTCATCAACCTCAAAGATATCAAAATCCAGGTCTAAAAAGTTGGCCTATGTTGAGACAACTCCATAAACAAAGAATCGAGACAACTCAAAGCCCTTTAATCTGGGAATTTTTTTAAATAATCAAGCATGTTATTTGTTAGTTTTGTATGCAACCAATTTGTCAAGATCTATCTATGCTTCTTAGGGAAAGAACAAAATTATGCAAAAGTAAGAAGAAATTTTCACGGAACCCACCCCATCCCTCTATGGAGACAGGGTAAATTATGATTTAAGGCATTGCTAAGAAGGTTATGTAATCGGTTGTATTGAGATAGCTACAACCTTGACTCAATACAATACCTATTTCATAATAAAAATCTTTCAATTATTTAATGATTAAATATATAATTGTTCAATTAATACATTATCCAATTATCATTTATTTAGTATTTATTGATTTTCCAACAAAAACCATTTTAGCCATCAATATTTAATTTTTTAATTAACCAATATCTCATTGTAGGATTCTTAAGTAATTTAGTTTTTTAATTAATCAATATCTCATTATAAGATTGTTAAAATCTTCAATACTTAGTGTCGAGTGTTCAATTATACATGTATCCTATATTCGACATTCATCGTTTAAATATTCGAAATTCACATTTTTAATTGCTCAACACGATAGTGTTCGATTTAATCTCATTTAACATTCATTTATTCAAATGTGAATACTATAATGAAAATGTTGGAGGTGTGGTGTCAAATAAATAACAATGATAGGATTTTAAATGTTTATCAAATGTGATTTGTGAAAGTACTTTGTAACAAAATCAAATTCAACTTATTCGAGATGTTAGAGATGTGTTGTAAAATAAATAACAATGAGTATCATATTTAATAAAAATATATTTTGGGTTTTAAATGTTTGTCGAATGTGATTTGTCAAATTACCGTGTAATACAATCAAATTTAACAAGTTAAATATTGTGTTGAATAAAAAGAAAAAACTAAATATGTTTAAGTTTGAATATCTTGATAAATTATGTAGGTTATTTTTTTATAAAATTTTATATTTAAATAAAAATTAATATTTTTGTTAGGAGATTTTGGAAATATATTATGTGATTTTTTTGAAATGTCTAATGTTTTTAGTGGATACTTATTTATTATGGGTAATTAAAGTTCTAAGATGTGAGAGATGAGTGTTGAATCTTGGAATTTAAAGAAAGGGAGATGATCATTGAAAAGAAAAGAAAATTAAAAAAATAATAAATAAAGTTGTTAGGTTTAAAAATGAAATTAAAGGCATATGACTCTTGAGTAGAAAAGAAGAATATTGAGGAAAAAATAATAGAATAATGGAAGTCATTATCACTTAAAGAAAAATTAAAATAAGGTTTAAAAATATGAGAGGGGGAATGCGATGTTGAAACAAAGGTATTTAATGAAATTAAAGAGATTATGTTATTCTATGATAAGAAAGAGATGTTGTGATTCAAGGAATAACGATTTTAGACTCCAAAAAGATTTCAGAGTAGGGGAAATGATAGGTCTAGAGAGGAGTGAGGAGAAGATCACTTGATAGAGTGAAATAAAAAACAAAAGGGGAAGATGACTACAAACTTAGCCAATCTTAGAAGCCCACCATTCATTGATTTGTTCAGTAGCCCCCCCTCCGCCCTTTTGTTTTTATTTTACTATTTCATATGATCTTCTTCTCACTCCTCTATCTCTGGACCTATCAATTCCCCTACTATGGAATCTTTTTGGAGTCTAAAATTGTTATTACCTTAGTCACAACATCTCCTTCTTATCTTAGAATAACATAATCTCTTTAATTTCATTAATTACGCTTGTTTCAACATCACATTCCCCCTCTCATTTTTTTAAACCTTATTCTAATTTAGCTTTAAGTCGTATTGACTTTCACTATTCCATTAGTTTTCCCCAATAGTCCTCTTTTCTCCTAAATCGTCATATAGTATTTTAATATTTTAATATCTAATGTCTATCTTTAATTTCATTTTTAGACCTAATGACCTTATTTATTATTTTTATTATTTTATTAATTTTCTTTTCTTCTCTAATGTAATGTCCCTTTATTTAAATTCCAAGCCTCAACATTCCTCTCTAACATCTCAGAGCTTTAATTGTCCTGTGATGGGTGGACCAACATTAATTTGCATGAATTATTATTTTTTGTTGTTTAAAATCCATTTTTGAATCTAGAAATGGATTCAACATGCTGAAAAAACCCTCGGACATTTGGATTATACATAAATAATCACTCAAATATGCGGATCTAACAATTTCTTGCCTAATTTTGGGCAAATATCCCCTAAAAATATCGCCGAAAAAGAATCATTTCGTAGAACGTTTAGACTACGACCTCGAAAAAATGGATGTTTCGAAAACTTATATAAAGGTTATATCCAAAAATCCCTACAACTACTATAACTAGCTACTATAGCGATCATCGCTGCATATATTCAAAAGAAAACGACCAGTGAAGAACCAACCTCGATTTTTTTAGCATGGCTTTGAATAAACAAACTTCGTAAAACAATTCAAGACACTTTCAAAGAAAAGATGTCAAATACATCATAGGATTTATGAAGAAAAGATGTCAAATACATCGCAGGACGTATGGGATGACCCAGGTTCTAATCTTTAGGTTTCCAACAAAACCCTCAAACCATCGTCCCTCCTAGTAAACCAAAAGGCAACACTGCGCATAGAATGCATGGCGCAGTCTCACCCGGGATGGCTCATGGGGGACCGAAGGAATAAGATGTATGCAATCATGGAAGGGATTGGGGATGTATTTTCTATCTTCTTAATATGCATTAGTCCTTAGATTCCTTAACCATTCAACTAGATCTATTGTTCTATTAATATTTAACCTGTTCATCCATTGCATGATGTAAGTGTTTTTCTAAGCATTCATCATTCAATGTAAATTGCATAAACAACAAAAAAAACCATTCAACCACATAACAACACACAATATTTTACCGTGGTTCACCCCCCTGGGGCTACGTCCACAAAGATTTGGCTTCTAGGCTTCTGTATTCATCTGTTCTTCAAAATAGCATTGCGCACATTACATCAATCATAGTATTCAAGTAATAGAAGTGAGGTGGACTAGGTTGCACCAAGCTCCATAGCTTGCGACCTAACCCTCAATTACAACCCATCAAAACCATACTTTAGTGATTTCCGCATACCATGCTCCTATCCACAACTCTTGCGCACAATACAAAAGAGTCTCTAATTGCTCTGCATGACCACACACAATGATCAAAAATCACCCATTAACTTTACCTCCTAGACCTATATTAATACTTTTTAGTGGCTAACAAGCCGTTACATTTACATCCAAAACCCTAATTCTATGTGGATTCAACATGTCCACTTTACAACTGCCTTCACACGCTATCCCAAATTTGTGTCACGCTACTTTTCCTCAATCTCTGTCGCGCACTACTTCTTTGGCCCATTCTTCCTCATTTGTTGCGTTGTCCTCGAACTTTTCCCAAAATAGCCTTCTCCAACAAGAATAATATTTTCATGAAATTCAAATAGGTAACCTTTGTAGGGGTCCAACAAGGGGTGAAAGGGGTTCTACCACACCACTCGTGGGAGTGTCATCGAGGGGTGGGGTTGGAAGCAGGGGGTGGGGGTTCCTATGTTTTCCTCCTCCTTTGTGATCCTTCTTGATGGGGTTGATTAGGGGGTGGAGAGGGCATTGCCACACCCATATAGAGGTGTCATCGGGGGTGGGGTGGGGTGGGGTGGAGTAGCATGGGGTGGTGAGGAGGGAGTTTGATGATGGGGAGCCAGTTGAGAGGGATTGAGGGTGTGGGGAAGTAAAGGAAGGTGGGAGTGTGGAAGTGGAGTGGGAGGGGAAGGTGGTAAGGTCAAGTAGGGGAGGAGGAGGCAGGGTTGGGGAAACGGGGCAAGGTTGTGTAGGGGAAGGGATGGAAGGAAATAGGGGCAATGTCAGAGCCATTGCAACACCATAATCCTTCTCTTCCCATGTTGACATTGTATTGGGGTGAGGGAATGTTCACTGTGCCCTTTAAGGGTTTATGTTGGCAAGGTGGGATGCACATTTGTTTTTATTATAAATTTTTAATAAAAATATATTTTTGCATACTTGACGATATATTTAAATTTCAAAAAACATAAAAAAATTTGAAAACATTGTTTTTTTAATTGAATGTATATGGAAAAAGAGATCATAAAAAAATAATTATTACAATTAAATGAAAAAAGAATTAACACTAACAATGTGTTGTGCATACCTAGGAATTTTCAACTGCATAAAAGCTATGATGTCCTTATTCTCTTTTGGTTTCTCGTTTTACCTACAATTCTTCCATAGAAAATGTTTATCATTGATGTTGTATTTAGCTTATTTCTAATATTAACTTTGATATAATAATATAAGATATTCAAAAAATACTAGCAACCATTGTTTTCAGTGAATAGTACTTCCTTTTATGAAGAGTAATTCTTCCTTTAATGAAGAAATGAATTATTAATTAAATATAATTGTTCACAAGTTCAATTGATCAATGTTTAACCTTAAACATTGAATTGGTTAATTGTTAAATTGTTTGATATTCTATGTCCAACATTCAATTGTTTAATAAGTCATAAGAGAGGAAATTATTTATATAAAGGATCAAGCTCATTCATGTTGCGAGCCTTACGAAGAGTTGCTAGGGTTCACCTTGGCTGCAAGTTGGCGTTGAACAAGTTGTAGTAGAGGGGATTCATTAGATATTGAGTCTCATGTGTCTTCTCAAAGACATTTTGACCATGAAAAATGGAGGTTGTGTTGTTTTCATCACCCCTCCATTGTTGTTGTGAGGAATTGTTTCAGGCATTCATTGATGGATCACCCTCCCTCTCCTTTGAGAAAGAAGGGACCCAATAGTTCTACCCAACATAACTTTGATCCATGTGAAGGTTCTCATGGAGATCAATGAGATCATTTTGCAGTGGTACCCTCCCCCCTTAAGTGATCCACCGCTTGGTAGACCAAATCTACATGAATATTAATGATTGGATAAAGATGGGCATGCCATGACATTTCAATGCTTTATGACCATCGATTGATGCACTCATGGATTGGTTGAGAGACAAATGTAGTAGAGAATATATAGTTAGATTTTGCAAAAGGGGATTTTTCATAGTGTTGTTCTCAAGAAAAGTTGAGAGGTAGAGAATCCTTTTGTGAGGTTTGTGGTTCTAGGGTTGATCATGCCTCTCCCTCTCCCCTTGGACTTAGAATTCAACCCTAGGACAACATTTATCTCCCTGACACTAGTGTGGGTGATGATCCTAAGTCTATCAATGCATTATGACAAGAGGATGCCTATGCTTACATCAAGAGAACCTTTCAGATATTCATCAGTTATGATAGATGCAAAGAGGAGGAAGGTCTACACTCATTTTCCAGAATCTGTGTAGAACTAGATCCAAGCAAAGTACTCTTAGAGAAGGCATTGTTGGATTGGGATGGATCCATGTGGTCCCCATACATTCTCTATGAAAACGTGATGTTTAGATGTAACTGGATTTGTAGAGAGGCAAGACATCTTGCAGGACATATTGTTTATAAATAAGGAGCCCACTCTCGCCTCCCCCAAAAGAATGTTGAGGGGCGTGGGGGGTGCAATATAATAAAAAATGTGTTAAGTTCTTTATGGATTCCATTTAGTCAAAAAAAAAAAACATAGAACTAGACAAGGAACTTCGAAAAGTATTAAGTTTTCTCCTTTTATCCCTTTAGAAAATGTAGTACAAGATCCGAGTAAAGGTCGATCCAATTAGTTCTTCAAGGGTGGTACCTTCTCCTCTTTTGTTGACACTAGCTCTAGCATATGGATACAATTATGAAAGTGTGGCTTGACCTCCCATAGTCTCCTTCGTTGGAAGCTCACTCCCTTTTTGAAGTTCCTTCCCAAGGAAAAGTGGATTTGAAAACCAGACAAGTTGATCCTAGGCAAGCAAGGAGATGGTTTAGTTTGAGCCTCATCACCCTCAAAAATATCAAAATCCAGGTCCAAAAAGTTGGCCTCCATTGAAACAACTCCATAAACAAAGAATCAAAAGAACTCAAAGTCCTTTAATATGAGAATTTTTTTAAATAATCAAGCATGTTATTTGTTAGTTTTTTATGCAACCAATTTATCAAGATCCATCTATGCTTTTTAGGGAAAGAACAAAATTATACAAAAGTAAGAAGAAATTCTCCTAGAACCCACCCCATCCTTCATGGGGACATGGCAAATTATGATTTAAGGCATTGTTAAGAAGGTTATGTACTCGATTGTATTGAGATAGGATAACTACAACCTTATTGGCTCAATAAAATACCTATTTCATAATAAAAAAATCTTTCAATTATTCAATGATTAAACATACAATTGTTCAATTAATACATTATTCAATTGTCATTTATTTAGTATTTATTGATTGTCCAACAAAAACCATTTTAATCATCAATATTTATTTTTTTAATTAATCAATATCTCATTGTAAGATTTTTAAGTAATTTAGCTTTTTTAATTAATCAATATCTCATGATAAGATTGTTAAAATCTTCAATACTTAGTGTCTTAGTGTCGAGTGTTCAATTATACATTTATCCTATAGTTGGCATTCATCGTTTAAATATTCAAAATTCACATTCTTAAGTAATTTAGTTTTTTAATTAATCGATATTTGATTATAAAATTGTTAAAATCTTCCATACTTAGTGTCGAGTGTTCAATTATACATTTATCCTGTATTTGACATTTATCGTTTAAATATTCAAAATTCACACTTTTAATTGCTCAACATGGTAGTGTTCGATTGAATCTCATTTAACATTCATTTATTCAAATGTGAATTACTATTATGAAAATGTTGGAGGTGTGGTGTCAAATAAATAACAATGATATTCATATTTAATAAAAAAAAAATATATTGGATTTTAAATGTTTATCAAATGTGATTGGTCAAAGTACATTGGAACAAAATCAAATTCAACTTATTCGAGATGTCAGAGGTGTGTTGTCAAATAAATAACAATGAGTATCATATTTAATAAAAATATATATTGGGTTTTAAATGTTTGTGAAATGTGATTTTCAAATTACTTTGCAATGAAATCAAATTCAACAAGTTAAATATCATGTTGATTAAAAATAAAAAATTAAATATGTTTAAATTTGAATATCTTTATCCTTGGATGGGATGCCGCATTGCAGAGTTGAGATATGAGGGAAAACGTCGGGCCGCACCATTAATACAACCTACCAACGACCATTCCCTTAGCATTTAAATGGGAACGAGCCCATGCAGGATTAACTAGGAGATGAGGCCCTTCGCGCAAGTGAACAAGACAGCACACCAGAGCACTAGGAGGCCAGCCTTAATGGCCATGGCAGTCGCCATCCTCCTCCTCCTTATCACCTGCCTTGACAACAATGAGAGGCATTCGGATTTCGCAGAGCCGAATGCAGAGCCACCGGAGTTCTGGAGCAGGGTTATCCATCCGTTGGGAACTTCGGACATCTCCAGGTTCTTCACCATGCCCAGGGCATGAGGAAAGCCACGCAGGGGTGCAGCTTGGTACTTAGTTGAAGCACGCAGGCAGAGGTAGAAGAAGTTCGAGCAGGCGTTGGCCTTGGCGTCCTTGCGAAGACACAAGAAGTCCGGGAGACCTCGAACGCCTCCATTGGCGTACGTGGAAGAGATCACCCTGGACGAGGCCATACAAAGTTATCCTGAGCACCCTCTTTTCACAGTCCCGGACAATTGGAATCCTTCCACTGATTTTGGCACTGAGGACAAGATTTTGCCTCTGAGAAAACCGCGTGGCTACAACGCAACTCACCCGGCAAAGGAATTCACCACCTGCTATGTTGAGGAAGAGATATCGTCCTGTGCAAAAGGAAAAAACGACCCACCCACTGGTGCATCTTCGGAGGAGGCAACTCAGCCAAACAACCGGCAGGTACATCAAGCCAATGAAGCAAATGAAGGCGAAGGAGCACAGGGGCCATTTCCCTTAGCCTCTATTGAAGGTAATTGACAGGACCAACATCCTTTCACCAAACTGGGGTACCTAGCACTAATCTTTGAAATGCGGAGCATGCTAGACGATCAAATCTTTCGCATCGCTCAAATCGACCATCGACTCGACATGTTGTATGCTGCACACTCCAGGACTCTCCTGAAAAGGCAGTGCCCTACGTGCGCACAAGCTTATGCATTTCCCGCAGGATGGCGAAGACACAGTGAAGAGGACGAGCTGAATGGATAAAAGGTTTAGTGATGTTCATAGTTATCAATCTCTTTTTGTTTCAAAACAAGGTTTTAGCCCAGTTAGATTATAGTCATGCTGTAATTAGGTTGTTAGAATATAGACTGAACCTAATGGAAAGGCATCCTGGTTTCCTTCGGGCAGGACAACACTCTGATAATTGTGTTTGCTTGAACACAAGTGGCATAGAATGTCCAGCTGTCTTGGTTTCCTGTTTAGGCGGGACAACTGGCATCACAAATAGACTCTATAACTCTGCAACTCTAATATAAACAGGATCCTCCCCTTTTTACTTAAAAAAAAAAGAAGTTTGAATATCTTTATAAAATATGTAGGTTATATTTTTATAAAATTTTAAATTTAAATAATAATTAATATTTTTATTCTATATGCCATCTTTAGGATAACTAAGAATTGTACAGGTCTTTGTTACCGTAAGCATACAAAGAGAGGAAAGCTCTGAAATAATTTTCATTACTAAGTGAAAATGCACGATAAGGGCATTTGGGATAGCCTCACCGGAGCGTCGAAAGGGTGGAAACCCTAAGTAAGGGTTGGGTGACTTACCTTTCCCCTTTTTACTTAAAAAAAAAAAAGAAGTTTGAATATCTTTATAAAATATGTAGGTTATATTTTTATAAAATTTTAAATTTAAATAATAATTAATATTTTTATTAGGATATTTTGAAAATTTATTATGTAAAAAATTTTTGAAGGTTCAGTGTATATTCCATTTATTATGGATAATTAAAGCTTTAATATGTCAGAAAGGAGTGTTGAATCTTGGAATTAAAAAAAAGGAAAATGATCTTTGAGGAGAAAAGAAAATTAATAAAATAATAAATAAGGTTGTTAAGTCTAAAAATAAAATTAAACACAAGGTATTGGTATTATATATTAAAATATTAAAATACAATATAACTCTTGAGTAGAAAAGAGGAATATTGAGGAAAAATTAATAGAATAGTGAAATTCATTATCACTTAAAGCAAAATTAAAATAATGTTTAAAAATATGAGAGGGGATGGGATGTTGAAACAAATGTAAATGTATTTAATGAAATTAAAGAGATTATGCTATTCTATGATAAGAAAGGGATGTTGTGATTCAAGGAATAATAATTTTAGACTCCAAAAAGATTTCAAAGTAGGGGAAATGATAGGTCTAGAGAGGAGCTAGGAGAAGATAAATAAAAAACAAAAGGGGAAGATGACTACAAACTTAGCCAATCTTAGAAGCCCACCATTCATTGCTTGGTTCAGCAGCCCCCCTCCCCCCTTTTGTTTTTATTTCTTCTCACTCACTATTCTATTAGTTTTTCCCAAGATTCCTCTTTTCTCCTAAATCGTCATATAGTATTTTAATATTTTAATATCTAATATCTATCTTTAATTTATTTTTAAAGCTAATGATCTTATTTATTATTTTATTATTATTATTCTTATTTTATTTTTTTTCTTTTCTTCTTTATTGTAATGCTTCTTTCTTTAAATTCCAAGCCTCAACACTCCTCTCTAACATCTTAGAGTTTTAATTGTTCCATGAGAAGCGTCCACTAGAAAATGACGTTGTCTAACTTTTCTACAACAACATAAATCTGCATAAATTACTATTTTTTGTTGTTTAAAATCAATTTTTGAATGTATAAATGGATTCAGCATGCTGAAAAACCCCTGGAACATTTAGATTATACAGAAATAATTACTCAAATCTGAAATTTTTCCTCAGATTTTAGACAAATATCCCCCAAAAATATTGCCAAATAAAAGTATTTTATAAAATGTTTAGACTAATACCTCAAAAAAGTTGGATGTTTGAAAAACTTATAAAAAAAAAAGTTATATCCAAAAATCCCTACAGCTACTATAACGATCATCAGTGCATATGTTCAAAAGAAAACGATCAGTTAAGAACCAACCTCGGTTTTTTTAGCATGGCTTTGAATAAACAAACTTCGTAAAACAATTCGAGATACTTTCAAAGAAAAGATGTCAAAAGACATCCCAGGATTTATGAACAATTAGCAAGACCATCGTTTGATACATAGATGATAGGAGTAGAGAGTGCGAAATCTCCAAAATTTTCATATATATAAATGAACTTGACAAAGTTATTCGATCCTTGCCCAGAACATCTCTATGTTACGTTTTACATCTATGTTGTCCAGGATTCACCAGAGGAAAACACTGTGCCTGTGCCAATATCAAAATTGTAAAGCCAACTTAATTGCCACTGCTTCTGCTCATCTTATTGAAGAACCCGTTCAGAATTTACAATCCAACGAAAGCAACATCAATGGCAGAGGCGCGGCTCCAGATTTTACAAAGAGCCGATTCAAGGAGTCATTAGTGTGTACATATGATTTCAAAAACCAACGAGTAGGCAGTGAGGTAAGAGGACTTGAAACTCATGCTGCATCTCTGTTAGAGGATTGTGCAAATATCAAATCTCTCGCAGAAGTTAAGAAACTCCATTCCTACATAATCATGAATGGGACTGCCCACTTGTTATTGGAAACTAAATTAGTGGACTTGTATTGTGAGCATGGAAGTTTGGAGAATGCACGCCAATTGTTTGACAAAATGTTGCAGCGAAATGTGTTTGCATGGACTGAGATAATTGGTGGTTATGTCAGGCATGGCTACTGGGAAGAAACGCTTGCTCTTTACTGCCAAATGCAAGAAGAAGGTGTCCGTCCAGACCATTTTATTTTCCCCAAAGTTTTGAGGGCATGTGCTCAATTAGCAGCTCTGCAAGATGGCAAGGAGATTCATGCCTGCATAATCAGAAGTGGATATGAATCAAATGTCTATGTGGCAAATGCCCTAATGGATGTGTATGTTAAATGTGGTAGTATACAAGATGCACGCCGAGTGTTTGACAAAATACCTCAAAGGATTCTAATATCCTGGAACACCATGACTGCAGGCTATGCTCACGGAGGGCATATCGATGATGCATCCGAGCTTTTTCGGCAAATGCAACATGAAAATGTGGAACCAGATGTGGTTACATTGAATGCCATGGTCACAGGTTATGCACACTGCGGGCAGTGTGACGAGGCCTTGAAGCTTTTTCAGCAAATGCGACATGGCAAAAACCTACAGCCAAACGTGATCTCGTGGACTGCCATGATTGCAGGTTATTCGCAGAATGGGCATCACGGTAAGGCGTTGAAACTTTTTTATGAAATGCAGCAATCTGGTGTAAAACCCGACTCACTTACCATCTCCAGCACGCTT
>ML793779.1:418401-451415 GCA_009831015.1 Picea engelmannii
CAAATTGATCGAGGGTCGTGCTGGTGATTGAACCGTTGGGATTTGTGGCTAAGAAGATCTGGACTCGATGGATCGAGGATAAATAAGCAGTGTGAGGCTGCTGTGAGTTTTAGCCTAGCAAATCATGAAGTTGTTGGAGTTGGTGTGAGTGTATAGTGGCAATTGGAAACAACAGGCAACAAGTGGATGGTCTGACTGACGGGCATATGCAGAAGATGGCAGCATCAACCAACACAACCGCCGACAGAGACGAAGGAACTACGATCTAGATGGAGGGTGCGGGATGGTGAAGTGGTCGTGTGTGGGAGCTACCGCCAGCAGCGTAAGCGCCGACAGGGAAGAGGAGGTTGGTCGTGGAGGTTGTGCGCCTGTTGGTGGTGAAGCAGCCGCCGACCAAGCAAAATAAACTATGTAATGTTCCCAAGCAATTTCGCTAGGAACCATGAGTTATTTTATGATCTTGTTTGTGTTATTTATGTAGGTTTTGTTTCAAGAAGTTCGGATGGGTGACTTGTATTGAGTTTTATAGCATATGGAGCACAATAATATATGAAGATCACAAGATACAAGAGAAAACACAAATAAATGCTCAAATAATTTCAGTTATGACCTTTATTTAGAAAATAAGTTGAACTCCATACATAAGATCTGTAGATTTGGAATAATATAGAAAGATAAAGGAGTTTGGGTTGAATCCGCCCTCAAGATACAACAAAATAGAGAGATAAGACCTCCTAGGCCTCCAACAACTAAATGATAGTCAATACAAGATCAATTTCTTTCCCTTGAAGGCTTGAAACCCTCAGATCTGGTGTTGGAGCGCCCCCAACTGGCTAAAGAAGCTAAGAAATTCAGCTTCCTTGAAGATGGCCTCAGACCTCCTAGGCCTCCAACAACTGCATGATAGTCAATACAAGATCAATTTCTTTCCCTTGAAGGCTTGAAACCCTCAGATCTGGTGTTGGAGCGCCCCCAACTGGCTAAAGAAGCTAAGAAATTCAGCGTCCTTGAAGATGGCCTCCAAACCCTTACAAAACGTTGCCAAACTGTAGATCGAGGAATGTATAGTGCACATGGAGAGAGCCCTCAATCAAACCTTCAGATCTAACCCTCCAACTCAATGTATCCTCGGTGAATAGTGTGCCCCTCTTCAAAAATTTGCCCCAAGGCCACAATAAAACAATAAGGAGGAGAAACCCTCCAATAGAAGATGAGAAAGGGCTCTCTAGGCCTAGCAAACCCTCCAAGGAAGAGATTTGCCTCAGATCTCCCTTCTCCACCTCAAATCGAACTGATCTCCTCCAAACAATGTGCCTCACATGTATAAAACCCTCAGATCTACTCCCTGTCTCCTTCTTGGACTATAGAAATTAATCTGTAGCTGAATAGAATGGTGAGGGAGGAATCTTTCACCTCCTTGGCCAAGCTTGGACCAGGAACAGAGGGATCTTTCACCTCCTTACTGGTCTCTAGGGTTTATTGACTCAAAACCATCAAAACATAAGTTGCATAGCTCAATAAGCACTCAAGAGAAAATAACATGAATGAGGAGTGAGACACCCTCCTCTCTCTTTTATACCTCCATCTTCTAATTCTCAATTGAGTTATTTTATTGCTTTTGCTAAGGTTATGTTTTATTTTCTCCTTAAGTGAAATAACCTTTTTCTTTTTTCATTAGAGTCACTTTAATAAAATAACATTAAGTCTTTTAGTGACATTTTAGCACCTCCTAATCCCTTTTTACCCATTGGACTATAGTCTAGAGGGGTGACTAGACTACTAAGTCCTCATTTGTTCTTGTAAAGGAGAGGGGAACATTACAGTCTCCCCTACTGGAAATTGCTTGCCCACAAACAATTTTGAGCCTGTTTGTTGTAGCATTTGTTCACTCTCCCAAATGGCATCTTCTATAGGAAAACTCTTCCATTTGACCAATTACTCCTTGATGTCTATGTTCGTTAGTTGTTTCTCCCTCACTTCCAAGATCTCCTCTGGAATAAAGATCAAGTGTCCTTCTTCATCAACTGGTGGTAGCTCTTCATTAGCTACAACTACTCCAATGCCCTCTTTAGGCATGATACATGGAAAACATTGTGGATTTTGCTCCCCTGTTGTAATTTTAATTCATATGCAACTTCTCTGATTTTCCTTTGCACCTTGTAGGGCCCATAGAAACGTGGGTTGAGCTTCTCAACGCCATTTTTCTTAATAGATGTTTGTTTGTACGGTTGTAGTCTTAAATACACCAAGTCCCCTACCTCAAAAGTGTGCCCCACTCTCTTCTTGTCAGCATATAATTTTTGTTGGTTTTGAGCTCTGTGCAAATGGTCATTGAGTTCTTTAAGGATGGCTTGGATTTCCTGTATCCATTCTTTGGCCATAGTAGCCCTGCTATCTCCAAACACAGTTTCAAAAAAGTAAGGGGATCATAATTATATAAAGCTTTGAAGGGAGACACACTGATAGACATATGGTGAGTGGTGTTGTAGCAATATTCACCCAGATAAAGCCACTTGATCCACACTTTCTATTGCCCAACTACATAATTGCGGAGGTAACCTTCCAACCATTTGTTCACAATTTATGTTTGTCCATCCGTTTTTGGATGGTAGCTAGTGCTAAGAGTTAACTCAGTGCCCACTAGCCTAAACAACTCCTGCCAAAAGATGCTCGTAAATTTGTTGTCCCTGTCACTCACAATTGTCTTAGGTAATCCATGCAACCTAAAAACCTCCCTGGAAAAAAATTTGTCCACAAGAGATGTGCTAAAATCCATGGAGATGGCGAAGAAGTGGGAAAACTTAGTCAAGCGATCTACTACTACAAATATACAATCTTTCCCCTCTGTCTTGGAGAGACATGTAATGAAATCCATAGATATACTCTCCCACTTATGCTTTGGAATGGGAAGAGGTTGTAATAGGTATGTTGGGTGAGTGTGCTCATCTTTGTTTTGTTGACAAGTGGTACACTCCTTGATGTGGCGCATGGCATCCCCCGTGAGGCCCTTCCTGGAGAACCTTTCCCTTATCTGCATGTATGCCTTAAAGAAAACCCTGGTGCCCTACTAATGATCAGTCATGGAATGCTTGAAGCACCCTCTTGTTGAATGAGGATTCGAGAACTAGATAGATCCTTCCCTTGTAATAAATAATGTCATCTATAATCTTGTACCTATCATCCTGTAACTATCCATCCATCAACTCACATGAAAAATTGTTTTTAGAGTATTCCACCAATAGATGAGATTTCCAATCAACTGATATTTCTGACATGGAGTAGGCCGAGGGCCTTCTGGACAAGGCATCTACTACTACATTATTCTTTCCTTTGACATATTCTATGTCAAAGTTATATGCTTGGATCTTGCTTACCCATTTTTGTTGCCTTTCATTAAGGTCCTTCTGCACAAGGAAGTACTTGAGACTGTTATGGTCTGTTCTAACCACAAATTTCACTCCAACTAGATATTCCCTGAATTTGGCCAAGGCGTGTATTATGGATGGAATTTCTTTATCATAAATGGTGTACAACAACTCATGAGCCCTCAATTTGTGACTCTCATAGGCAATATGATGCCTATTATGCATGAAAACAACTCTGACACCTTCACCAGATGTATCACACTCCAATATGAAACGTTGAGAAAAATCAGGTAAAGATAATACATGACAAGTACTCGTCACCTTTTTCATTTTATCAAATGTTGACTGTGCCTCAAAATTCCACTCAAATGCCCCCTTCCTGGTCAAATCAGTTAGGGGTGCGCAAAGTTGGGAGAACCCCTTGACAAACTTCTTATAATAGTTGTAGATGCCAAGAAAGCCCTTGAGTTTTGTAAGTGTTTTGGGTGTGGGCCACTCAATGATGGCCTGAATCTTCTCTTGATGAACCTGTACCCCCTTTACTCCAATAATGTGTCCCAAGTAGAGGACCTTTGTCATCCCAATTTCACATTTTGACTCTTTGGCATATAAAGATTGCTTCTCCATGATGCTCAAGATCGCATCCACATGTTTGAGGTGATCCTGCCATGTTTTGTTGTAAATCAACAAATCATCAAAGAAGACAAGCAAATACTTCCTCAGTTGCTTGTTAAACACATGGTTCATGCAAGACTGAAAGATGGTTGGTGCATTGGTCAGGCCAAAGGGCATGACAAGGAACTCATAATGCCCAAAGTGGCATCTGAAGGTTGTCTTATGTATGTCTTGCTCCCTCATCCTGATATGATGGTATCTAGAGCGCAAATCAATTTTCATGACGTATACTACACCATGTAGCTCATCCAAAAATGCATCTATCATGGGAATGGGATACTTGTTCTTGATAGTTCTCTTATTCAAGGCTCTGTAATCTATGCACATGCACATAGTCCCATCCTTCTTTTTTACCAACACAACTGATGATGCAAATGGGCTTGAATTTGGTCTGATATGTCCCATGGATAACAATTCTTTGATGGCACTCTCTATCTCGTCCTTGTTCTTCTTGGGGTGTCTGTAAGGCGTAGTGATGATTGGTTTGGCCCCTTCCTCCAATTCTATAATGTGTTCAAAACCTCTATCTAGTGGTTGACCTGGAGGAATCAGTTCAAACACCCTTTTGTGTTTGTGAAGGATTTGTTGCATGTCTGGAGGGTATTGCTTGTGTTCTCCATCACTTGCTTCCATAACGAAGCATTCAGTTGCACAAACCACCTCCTCACACCTAAATATGGCATGCATTTTCTTGGCAGTCACAACTCTAGGCGACTCTCCTGTCATTCCCTTGAGCATGACCCTCTTCCCTTCTTCTGTATTGAAGGCCATTTCCATGGTTTTATAGTTGGTGGTAATTGGTCCCAAGGTACTAAGCCACTGCACACCTAATATGATATTAGTGTCGGGGATGCCCACCACATAAAAATATTGTATCAAGGTGTACCTTCCCAATGTCAAACTCATCTGTGGAATATACCTATCACAAGTTGATCCAAATGGATCTCGGTGGCTATCCACCTTTTCCACTGAATCACCATTTTGAGCCTATGGTTTTGATAAACCATGACATTCACCCTTTTGATGGGGAATGGAATGTAATGTCATCTTCATTTGTTAATTATAGACAACATGTAATGATTTCTTAGTGGTCTTATGTACATGCCTACAGAATAACGTTAATGCATTGTATCCCATTAGAACCCTGCAATTAAGCGCACTCAGGCTAGAGTAGTACTAGGATGGGTAACCGCCTGAGAAGTCCTAGTGTTTTACATGCCTATGGAATTTTATAAACTTAGTCCAATTTATCCCACATGCATCATGGGAATTGTTCTCCTCTCACTCTCTCATATATAATTGAGGTGAAGGAGGCCCTTTAAGCATGCAATGGAGTGTGATGTAAAGTTTGTTATGAATGAAGTGAAGCCAACATCTCTTTCCTTTCAGAGATAGGCTACCCCATTCTGCCAGTTTTTGTTCTACAATGTTTTTCTATCTTATTCAGTAATAGAAGTTGAGTTTCACTATATTTATGTGTTCTCTGCATTATCTCTTGTATTTCCTTGTTATATATCCGTTATATTTTTGTCTTCATGTCGTTCACAAAATAATCTGGATCAGTGGTATCAGAGCAATTTGCTCCTTGTTATTTCTCAGAGCAGATCCCCGACGAGGTCAAGGTATATAGATTTGGGTCTTGAGCTAGTTTGATTGAGGACAACCTCTATCACTAGCCCAAACGACCTCCCATGGTGGAATAAAAGAGAGATGACAGAGCAGGAGATCCTTTCAAGATGTTGCTCGAGGAAGCTCTCGTGCGACAGAGGAATGAGATGATGGACAACTTCACTCAGATCCTTCGAAGACTACTGATGGCGACGACTAAGGCATCTTTGACAAGAAGCCATTTCGCAAGTGCGACACCCTTCAAGGTACAAGTCAATTTTGATATCCCCTTATTTGAAGGCCAGATAGATGCAGATGCTTTAGAAAAATGGTTGAATCTGCTAGAAGGTTATTACTCTATCCAAAAAATTTCCGATAGTGAAAAGATCATCTTTGCACTCCTTAAATCTCTTCCCCATGTCAAACTTTGGTGGGAAGGTTATTGGGAAAGGTACACCGTGGATGAATATACACTATTTGGGAGAGAACCCACTTGGACGGCCTTTGTAGATGCCCTAAAGGAGGAGTTCTACCCTGTCGGAAACTATGATGACCAATACATGAGATGGACAACTCTGTGTCAGAAAAGCGACCAGATGGTGTCGGAGTACACCAACATATTCCATACCTTGTGATCAAAGCTAGGTATGAAAGACTCCAAGCGACACATGTTTTTGAAGTACTGCAATGGTTTACACAGGTACATCCAAACAAAGATGGATTTCTTGGACATCTCCTCACTAGGAGCTGCTTATCGATATGCAGTCAAAATTGAGAAGAAATTCAATCAACAAAATAAGTGGGAGAAGCATGGCAAAGGCAACTCTAACTCACATAATGAAGGATAGAGCAAGGAAGACCAACCTCAAGAGAGCCATCCCCATATGCAGGAAAAGAAGGGTAATGGGAAGTCTAAGAAAGACATTGGAAAGTGGTGTGAGTTCCACAAAATCCCTTGGCACAACACTAATGAGTGTCACTTAATACAATCATTGGTGGCCAAGCTCAAAGACAAAGTGTTGAACCCCGACTTGAACCCTGATTCAGAAAATAATAAAAGGAGACAGATCATTGATGCATAACCCACTGCTACTATCGCAACTGCAACTCCAACCAGAAGAGGATCCCGAGGAGGGGGAGAGACTCTTCCATTCACAGATGTGGGTGAAGGGGACCCCATTGCATTTTATTGTCGATAGTGGAATCCAAAAGAACATCATCTCAACATAGGTTGTCAAGCAGTTAAATTTTCCAACAACACCACACCCACAACCATACAACATTCGGTGGCTTCGCCAGGGTCAAGATCTTCGTGTCAACCAACAATGTCGTCTGTCCTACGACATCAAGCCATTCAAGGATGAGGTATTGTGTGATGTTGCTCCACTGGAATTCTGTGATGTTCTATTAGGCCAACCATATATGTGGAGGCGTCATGTTGTTTATGAGTCTCGACCCTGTAGCGTCATTGTTACTCTGAGGGGTCATTTATACAAGATACCAGAGGTAGTTCCGACTATTGTCCCACCAAAAAAATGCCACACGTTAATCTCTCATACTGCAAATTTTAGCCTCTTCACAATCCGATCAGAAGGTAAATAGAAGGACACTGCAACCATTGCAACCTCATCCCAAGACCTTTCTATCTAGCATAAGCAGATCAAAAAAATTGTAGAAGAGTACCAAGATGTTCTTGTTGCATCTAGGGGGGTGCCTCCACACTGCCCAGTCAAGCAAGGTTATAACATAATCCTTCTTACTCTTCATGCTACATCTTCACCGAAAGATTCCTCCCAAACTTAGGTAGCTCATGCAGCGAGATTGGCTGAATGGATCCAACCCCTCCAACAACAGGTTCATGACAACCTTCAACAAGCTAAGCATGGCAACTTCTTCAACAAGGCAAGCAACGCACCAAGCTTAAGATCTAGCAGAAGTCTCCCTGTCTCCCAAGAGAACTTGACGCAATGGGGACCATTGCTTCTTAAGGGGGGAGGAATGATCCAGATGGATCTTGGTGGCCATCCACCTTTTCCACTTGATCCAGATTTGGATCCAGAAGCCTAATGGGGCTCAGAAAGGCCTAAAAATAAAAGTTCTCATAATGTATTCAAAACAGACGTGTGTGTAGGTTTCGTCGATACAAACCCAATGCAACTTGAACGGGCTCAAACGGACATCGTATGATCTAGATATGGCGATTTGTTCATTTTTCCCAACAGGAAAAAAAATGATAACTATACAGTCCATACAGTTCCACGTGGAAGCTGACTATACAGGTCGTACAACCGTACAACTGGCATGGCAGACACAGTTGGTGATGACGTGGTAGGGTTCATACAACTGATGTGGCAGGCTTACTGGGAATATATACTGATGACATGGCAGGTACAGGTGGACCAATCAGGGAGTGACATGTGTCACCCTTATAGTGGTGACATGTGGCACATCTGTACGGATGACATAGCAGGTCCGTACAATCCATACGACACATAAGGCTTGCATGGCAGGTACGAGTGGCAGACAAGTGGACCATTCAACACTTGACATGTGGCATCAGATTTAAGCGAATGGTGAGGTGCCATGTGGCACCCATTGGTTGGCTTGAGTTTATTGCAAAAAATTGTTTGGACTCAACGAGTTTTGAACCGTGAACCTCCTTGGGTGCTAGACTCTTCGCGTAGGCCGAGCTACCAACCTGCCTACTGATGGGTCTTAACCATACACGACATTTTATGGTTTTAAGCTTGGTTAAAGGTTCAGATGGGAGCAGAAAGGGTCAAGGCTAGGCCCCAACCCTTGGCCTAAACACTTGCATATAACCACGGTCCCTCCATTGTGTTTGGCGCGTGGGGATGTATGGTATAGCCCCAACTCTGGTTCCGTAGGCGATTCTCCATACGACCCAAGGTTCTGTTATCATATAGTTCGGATATGTAGGCTTGGCGCCTGGTCGGTCGGGCTAGCCCGCCAACCAAGGGTGTGACCAAGCACTTAAATCCAGGGGGCTAAACTACCAAATAACGCGTGGAGCCTTGGGCTTGGTGCAAATGGACATTGGTGTGAACAGGAGCCAAGAGGTAAGGGGGGAAACACATGGGCGCTTGGCCACATGGAATGCGTTAATAGGACCAAAGTGGTTTTTAAACCATATTATAGTGATTTTCAATGATTTTTGGGATAGTTTTGGAGATTTTTGGCCCTTTTTAGGGGATATTGGGCCCTTTTTGAGGCCAGATCTTGGGGGGAAGTTGGGAGATGGTTACCAACTTCAGATATATATAAACCAGGGCTTCTTAGAGCCATGGGAGGACTTTCAGAGCAGGTTTATGCTAAAGATTTGTGTTGGCACACAGGGGCAGACCCAGGGTTCAACGCTTCAGCAACGCACCAACAAAACCCTAACTACCGGCCCTTTCGACAACACCTGCGAAGCAGATGAAGTCTCAGATGAGGTAGAGGCATGGGGGGGGTCACAGGACTCAGGTGTCTACAACCAAGCTGGGACACAGATCTGTGATTACAATACTTGACAGAGCACTTAACCAATAACATGCATTAGTTCTTGAACCTTATTCACATCGCAGGTTAAACCCTTATTACAGATTAGCATTGTAGCAATAAAGATTAAGCACATTCAATCATTTAGTACATAGAATTAGCTCAGTTCTAGCATCCAAATATCATAAAGCACTAAGTATCCACAGATCTATCTATCATACATCAAGATCAATGCACTAAGCAGATAAACACATAAACAACATGAGCAATATTGGACAAAGCACATCAGAACACAGGATATACGTGGTTCACCCCAGTGTGGGGCTACATCCACCAACTTTTTATTCTCTTATTTATTAATCTTCAATATTTCTACATTCTTCGGCTCCTGTGCACAAAGCCATAGAGCACAACCCCGCAGAGGATAGGAGATCTGCGCGCACCTGCCATATCCTCCTTTCCAAAATCAGGTCAAGGCATAGAGCCAACTCCTTATTAGCACAAATCCTTACACAATCTATGCACAAAGCCTCTTACAATTCATTTTGGTGCTCTATGGTTTGTTGTTCTTCTTTCTTTATTTTAGATCTGTATATGTGCATATGGCTGTGATGTTTCTTCTATAATTCTTCCTCTTTCATTCAACTTCCTAAATGATTAATAAACACATGCATAATAACTCAACCATTGTCATTTAAAATATCTTTTTGGATCACCACTGAATCATCATTTTGAGCTTGTGGTTTTGATAAACCACAATATTCACCCTTTTGACGGGGAATGGAATGTAATTTCATCTTCATTGGTTAATTATAGACATAATGTAATGATTTATTAGTGGTCTTATGTACATACCTACAATATAGTGTTAATGCGTTGGATCCCATTAGAACTCTACAGTTAAGCGCGCTCGGGCTAGAGTAGTATTGGGATGGGTGACCACCCGGGAAGTTCTAGTGTTTTACATGCCTATGAAATTTATAAATGTAGTCCAATTTATCCCACATGCATCATGGGAATTGTTCTCCTCTCCCTCTCTCATATATAATTGAGGTGAAGGAGGCCCTTTAAGCATGCAATGGAGTGTGATGTAAATTTTGTTGTGAATGAAGCGTAGCCAACATCTCTTTCCTTTCAGAGATAAGCTACCCCATTCTGTCAATTTCTGTTCTACAATGTTTTTCTATCTTATTCAATAATAGAAGTTGAGTTTCACTATATTCACTATATTTATGTGTTCTCTGCATTATCTTTTGTATTTCCTTGTTATATATCGGTTATATTTTTGTCTTCATGTCATTCACAAAATAATCTGGATCACAAGCCATAGTGTGCCTTCTTGTTACTTCGACCAAGAACCCCTCAAAGTCTACTATAGGGATGTGTCTCCTTTCTACCATAGCAACATCAATGAAATTGTGAGAAGCTCCTCCATCAATAAACACTGTATATCGTTGCCCCTGTACAACTCCCTTCATCCGAAAAGTGTTGAACTTAGGCACTCCACTCATAGATGCAATTGTAACCTTCTTGAGGCCTTCCTCATGATGTGAGGGCATCTCATCACCCTGTGCATGCAAGGCTTGTTCTTCTTCCATGTGGCTCAATTGCATGTTATGGATAGCTCCACCCTCCACATCATCTGTCTCATCCTCATTGTTTGATACCACTTCTATGTAATGGATCTTCCCCTTTCCCAAATACCTATGACCTGGTTGCCATGGATTTTTGCAGGTGAAGCATAGTTTCTTCCTTCTTAACTCTCTTCTATTGGCTTCATCCATCTTCCCTTGCCTTTTTCAATCTACTTAGTATCTTGGCCCCTTGTAATGATTGGAGGTTTAGGTGTGAACTTACTTCTATTGGCTGCCCCTACAAGATCCTTGGTGCGCTCAATGGCATACTACAAGGTTATAGGCTTGAAATCCTTAACCCATCGACACACTGGTACAATCAATCCCTCTATATACATCATTAGTAACCTGGATTCTGATATATCTGAAACCATAACTACACTTTCTGAAACTCCTCAATGAAGGCTTCAACTAATCTTGTTTGTCTAATCTGTGTGAGCTCTCTGAAATGAAGCTCTGGATCCTCCCTATCAAACCCGTCAATGAGTCTATGGGTGAAATCCCGATAAGAAGTGATATGTTTGTGTCCCAAGGTGGTCATCCCATGAAACCACCAATCATGTGCCTTTCCCATCAGATACAATGTTTCAAACTTGATGGAATTCCCTTCTTCCATGGTATTCAATTGGAGATAAGAATCCATCTTTTTCTCCATTAAAGGATGGTAACTCCATTCTTCCTGCCTTGTTCCTAAGATCACTATTACCTCTATAATGATCCTTGGGTTTCCTTTTTAGCTTGATGTGAAAATACTCTCCCATAGAAACATGTCTCATGAATCCCACGCTCATGGCGTTGTACTCCCTTTATGCGGTCTCCCATTCAGCCTCTAGATTCTCACGATTCAAGGCATGATTTCCCCTTTGTTGTGCATCCAAAAAGGTAGGCATGTATGGTCTAGGAGTGGATCTGCTATTTGTGTGGGATTGGGTAGGTATGCCTTCACTTGGTCTATTCCCTTCTGCATGGATTTTATGTATGTATTCCTCATGATTCCCATTTGCCCCATGAGAGCCACTAGCATCATGATTGCCTCCAAAAAGAGGTGGATCCCTACCATGCATTTGCTCCATCAAGTATTGAGAAAGAATATTTTGTTGCTTGCTCTGCTCCTCCATTAAGAATATCATCCTGTATTGACCCCTTTGGAAGTTTGTGAAGGAAATCTTGAGATCTACCTGCCCCAAAGAGAAATGGTTCTGCATCTCCTCTATATTGCATTGCATACTAGCCTGGTGGTTTTGTAGTGCATCACTCATTGTTTGAACCACCCTTTCTGCCAAGATTGTAGCTTCATCTGACCCTGCATTTTTTGTTTCATGGGTTTCCCCCATACTGACCTCAGGATCTTCTCCTTCAAAAATATATGATAAAGGTTGTCCCCCATGGCCCCTTCTCTTGGGCATTAGATTTACTCACAGGCTGGCAAAGTAATTCTCTCTAATACCACTGTAATGTTCCCAAGCAATTTCGCTAGGAACCTTGAGTTATTTTCTGATCTTGTTTGTGTTATTTATGAAGGTTTTGTTTCAGGAAGTTGCATTGGGTGACTTGGATTGAGTTGTATAGCATATGGAGCACAATAATATATGAATATCACAAGATACAAGAGAAAACACAAATAAATTCTCAAATAACTTCAGATATGACCTTTATTTAGATAATAAGATGACCTCCATACATAAGATTTGCAGATATGGAATAATATAGAAAGATGAAGGAGTCTGGGTTGAATACGCCCTCAATATACAACAAAATAGAGAGATAAGACCTCCTAGGCCTCCAACAACTTAATGACAGTCAATACAAGATCGATCCCTTTCCCTTGAAGGCTTGAAACCCTCATATCTAGTGTTGGTGCCCCCAACTGGCTGAAGAAGCTAAGAAGTTCGAATTTCTTGAAGATGGCCTCCAAACCTTTACAAAATGATGTCAAACTATAGATCGGGGAATGTATAGTGCATATGGAGAGAGCCCTCAGTAAAACCTTCAAATCTAGCCCTCCAGCTCAATGTATTCTCAGTGAACAGTGTGCCCCTCTTTAGAAATTTTCCCCAAGGCCACAATAAAACAATAAGCAGGAGAAACCCTCCAATAGAAGATGAGAAAAGATGCTCTAGGACTAACAAACCATCCAAGGAAGAAATTTTCCTCAGATCTCCCTTCTCCACCTCAAATTGAACTGATCTCCTCTAAACAGTGCACCCCACCTGCAAAGAACCCTCATATCTACGCCTTGCCTCCTTCTTGAACTGTAGAAATGAACCTGTAGCTGAATAGAACAATGAGGGATGAATCTTTCACCTTCTTGTTCAATCTTGGACCAGGAACAAAGAGATCTTTCAACTCCTTGTTGCTCTCTAGGGTTTATTGACTCAAAACCCTAAAAACGTAAGCTGCATAGATCAATAAGCACTCAAGAGAAAATAACATGAATGAGGAGTGACGCGCCCTCCTCTCTCTTTTATATCTCCACCTTCTATTTCTCAGTTGAGTTACTTTATTGCTTTTGCTAAGGTTATGTTTTATTTTCTCCTTAAGTCAAATAAACTTTTTCTTCTTTCATCAAAGTCACTTCGATGAAATAACATTAAGTCCTTTAGTGACACGTTAGCGCCTCCTAACCCCTTTTTACCCATTGGACTATAGTCTAGAGGGGTGACTAGACTACTAAGTCCTCATTTGTTCTTGTCAAGGAGAGGGAAACATTACAAACTGTTAGCGTGAGATTGAGGATGCACACTAGAATAAAGGTGCAGAAGAGTCAATGCAAGGAGTTTTGGTAGCTGAGTAGCCGCATGGACAGCCAAAGTGAGAAGTCGGTGAGAAACAGTCGTCGACAAGAGTTGAGGCCACCGGCAGTAGGCCGACTGCCAACAGGGAAACCAAATAGGACGTAGGAGTCGCTCAGCAGTGTCAGGAAGGCGTAGAGGGGACGAGACAACCCTGGGAAGCGAGGCAACATAGTCGATCAATGCCCAAAGAGGCTTCAAACAATGCATAAAAGGACCCAGGAAACAACAAGAAGTTGCGGGTTCTGGGTAGGGATCCAAGCAGTTGAAAATTGTGGAGTGGCTTGCAAGTAAGGGCAAGCAGGGTGACAAAGAACAAGGAGTAGGTAACTCTGAAGGTTGAGTAGCTTAGAGGGAGTCAACCTTGAGGTTCCAGTGGGAAGGAGCATCCTTCCAAATCTGTCCAGAAGAAGCTGTAATGTCCCCAAGGCCGAGACCTGTGGTAAATCATGTCTATGAAGTATAAAGCTTGCATTATGAATTGTAATTATGTTTTATAGGCTGGTGAGCCAAGTTTATATAAGCTGGTGGGCTTATGTGTTATTAGGCCGGAAAGCCTAAGTGTTAAGGCCGGGAGCCTGCTTTTGTATATGTAATCATGCAGAACATTAATAAAAATATAAACACCGATTTGTGCAGACCGACCACAATGAATGAGTGATGGGGGACTAAGCTTCCATAGAGTGGGTAAGGGATTGGGGGCTGGAAGGTTTGAAAGAGAGGCTAAGTGTTGAGCCTAGGGGCTTAAGTCCTTGGGAATAATATTTTAATATTATCCCAAAAGCCATGTGAAATATATGTTTTGTCCTAAGTTCCTGGAGAGGAATGCATGCTGATGGAGTGCATGCAGCTTCATGGGTGACATGTGTCAACCCAGGCACATGCAATTAAAAAACTGCAGAAGTTAGCCGTGGGGAGGGGGGGGGGTCATTCTGTCATCCTCTACTTGGGTTCACGGGGAGGCCCATCTGAACCCGTTTTGCCTCTGCGTCTGCATTTGCTTACCCGTGCACCGTGAAGGAAACCCTCACGGGGAAATTGTTTGCTCTTGCATTCTTCCATTCTCCACCTGAGTCGCATTGCCATTCCCCATCCTTCGTGAATTATGTTTAGCTCTGTGATCGACCTCTACGTTGATTCCTTGTCACGCACCCTGAAACTAGTGGTAAACTCCCGAACCGATCCTTGTCTCCTGTGAAGGCTGAGCACCCTGTAAATGTCTAAACCGTGTTGTGTCTTAGTGTGGACTGTTGTCGTTTTTGGATGTCCATACCCAAAATCTTGTTGCTGCTATCACCGTGAGTTAGCCGAATTGCTATTGTTGTTGTGTTTATCCTCACCGTGTGGGAATTGAGTCGGAAGAGGCTGAATAACCGGGTTTTAAGGCCCTTAGTTGAAGAGGCAGTCTGTCAAGCCTGTGAGAAGCTATTTCCAGGTGAAGGAGTCCGCTGGGAAGTGGTATTCTTTCAGAGAGAGTCCAGCACCAACTACGGATCTCTAAGACTTCATGATCCAGCCTGTTGCTGAGACCCAGAGAGGGAGGTGAAGCACTGATGGACTGTGGTCGTGAAGGTGTATACTCCCAGGTGGAACAAACATGTGGGGAATTAGAGTCTGTGAGTAGTGGGCGTAAGAAGGCATCCTGGGAAGAATCCTTTCGGTTATTCTATGCAGTTTTCCCTGTAACCTCAGCCTAGACTAGGATTCCTTGCCTTGGGTGGAGCTTAGTCCCAGCTCGGGGGTGACCCACTACTGAACATGATGAGTAGCGTGGTCTAAGGCTGGGAGGTTCGTGGAAGGCCTGCACGTGGTTGGTGGAATTACCACAATTTCAAAGATAAGTATCAGCTTATGCTTAATATTATGTGTTGCATGCCTGTGATGCTTATATGTATCATGTATTCTGTTGTGCATATGAATTATTGTTAATGCCAAGGATTATTTATGTTAGCAGTAATCTTGTGCTTACTCTGAGTTAAATGTGTTTAATATGACTTAAATGCATGTTATTAATTAAGTATGAGAATGATGTTGTTCCGCACAGTAGCTTTTTCCCAGCCAGTGGGATGACGGTCGGGGGCATTACAGTATGGTATCAGAGCCTAGTTTCAACGCTGAACCTGGATGGGCTAGATAAGTGGTCTTTGGACCGAGGTTTTGAGAAGAAATTGTGTCTAGAGGACTAATTTCAGACCTCAGAATGTTTCTGAGTGTCAACGGACTACTTGACCATGTTACAAAGCTCAGGAGGTGTAGTGGTATTATAAAACTATAGCCGGTGTGGTATATGGCCACAGGGAGAGAGAGAACTCCACACCAGAAGTGTTGGATCAAGTAGATGAAGGTTTAGAAGGAGGGTACCAAGTCATTGGCCAGAAGTCCTTGAGAAGCAGAGTTGGACGGTCAGAATTCTTTATGGAGAACTCGTGAAATCGTAATGGCCATAAGATGGTCAGAAGTTGCAAGGTGGTTAGTGGATGGAGAAACTCGCCACCCTAGGATCTAGAATAAACGTGGGTCGTTGATCGTGGTTGGTTTGAACCGTTGGATCATTTCATGAATTCAGGGATCATGAACTTGGAGCGCAGGCCAAATTCTTGGTCACTCCAAGTCCCGAATTGCGAAAGAGATTAACAAGGGTAGAATCGGACGGTGGAGCATTTCCAGGAAGAAGTGTTGAAATCCCGTGAGCCGTCGGATCCAGCCAACTAGTGAGGAAGTTAGGGCTGAAGAGCTTTGATAGGTGTAAGCATAGCAAAGATCTGGACCGTCGAATCAGGGGAGGCTCACAGCCGTTGGTCTCATACATGAATTTCCATATCGGAATTCGGGGATTGAAGCGACAAGAGATTTGGAGTCGCTGCGTCGTGAACTCCCGGTTCACGAAACTCTGAAAAGACCTGGATCGTTAGATCCAAACCATCGAGGATCGTTGGATCTCGTACAAGAATTCATGTATTGGAATTCAGGGATTGAAGTGACAAGAGATTTGGAGTCATTGCATCGTGAACTCCCGGTTACCCAAAACCCAAAACCCCGAAATCCCGAAATGATCTACACCGTAGATCGTAGGAGAGGAACTTGATCGTTGTATCAAGTAGATGAATAGATCGTAATTTCAGAATTTTGGCAAACGAAAGTTCGAGATGTGTAGATGCACAAACTTCTGATGCCCGAAACTCTGAAACAAAAAGTAAAAATAGTGGGGCCCCCTGACATCGCTGGGAGTGAGGTGGACCTTCTTAAGGACACCATGTGTCACTACCTTGGTGGGCGACAGCTATGTTGTGGGCCCAGAGGGTAAGGAAATCAAATTTTCGGAAGTCGGGAGTTGGAGAGGGAAGCGAGTCCGAGAACCTTCGGGACCAAAACCCCGAAACCTGAAACCTTGAAGCCCCGAAATCCTGAAAGCCGAAGTTTCGTTTGCAGAGCCTTGTAGCACCTAGCAGTTTAGCATTTGATCACGGCCCATGGACGCATGGGTTGGGGACTAAGAAAACGGGGGCTATCACTGGAAATTGCAGAGCCAAACAGAGCTCAGAAAATTCGTGGAATCGAAACGTTTTCTTATTCACGTTGGTTTATGCATGTTGTAGTTTTATTAAGGGTTTAAAGCTTGAAAAACTTCGGTTGAATGCACGTTGTGTGTGCAGAGTTCAACGAGTGTCAGGACAGTTGTGATTCGACGTCGAGTATAGAAATGGAAGAGGTGCGGATTGCCTCCAATTCAGAGAACGAAAGAGAAGGAATGGATGTCAACTTGGGAGTCGAAGGATCGAACTCCAATGGGCACGTAAGAGAATTGGATAAGGAAGGGCATGTGATGAAAATCATTGAAAGATTGCAGAAAGATGCCCAGGCTCACCAAGACGATATTCGAAAGATCATGAGTGTCAGGAATCGACAGGGTGAATTCAACTTAAAGATGTTGAAGAGCCTGGAAAGATTAGAAAGGAAATTGGAAAAGTAGAGTGACACAAGAAAAACAGGGAGTCACAGGGCCCCTAAGAGAAAAACAAGATCGAGGAGTGGTAGCAGACATCGTCGTTGCTCCCCAAAGCATTCCGATAAGGAAGCACATAGTAGTTCAAGCCCATCCCCTACCAGAAAACACCGAAGATCTGGAGTGGATGAATTGAAAAGGGAGATGAACAAGATTAATCCTCCTTTGTTTGATGGAGAACATAAGAAGGAGGAAGATGCCGAAACATGGTTGCTTGGCATGAGGAAATATTTCCAACTGCAGAATTATTCCTCTCATGCAGAAGGAAGAATTGCGATGTATCGACTAAAAGGAAAAGCATCCATGTGGTGGGATCATCTTGTGCAGGTGAAACATGTTAGAGAGAAAGATATCACATGGAAGGAATTCAAGAGGTATTTCGAGAGGAAATACCTGACTAAAATATACTATGATAGAAAGATGAAGGAGTTCTTCGAACTCAAGCTGGGCAGCATGACCATTGATGAATATAAACGAAGGTTTTTGGAATTACTAAAGTATGTTCCATTCATCAAAGATGAGGCTGTCAAGATTCAGAGGTATCTGAGTGGACTGCCACCTCCCATTGGTGATAAGATACAGTATGATGATCCTAGGACTATGGAAGAAACAATAAGAAGAGTGAAATGCTTATATGAAAAACAAAGAGAAAAGCCTACCTTTCGGAAGGCTTGGGATGACCAGAAGAAGTTTAAGAAAGAATAGAGGTAGAAGGGAAACAAACCTCCCTTTTTCAGAAATAGTCCTCAAGGACATCCATCGTTTAGAGAGCTGAGAATGGCTGAAGTGGGGAAACAAAGGCCGAGACAGACGCCCATTTAGTGTTGGGGTTGTAAAGAGAACCACAAGTACAGAGATTGTCCCCATAAAAATGGCAAAGCAAGAGATATCCATAATGTTCAACAAGCTGAAACAGTGAATGACATGGGTAGTAGAATGCCAAGGATCTATGCAGCCCTGAACAACAAGCAAGCTGAATTTCTGTCGCACATGATTGAAGTGGAAGGTATGACTAACAACCAACCATTTATTATTTTAATTGATTAAGGGGCTAGCCATAATTATGTAGATCCTAGGGTGGTGGAAAGTTTGCATTTATCAAGAAGCAAACATGAAAATTCTTGGTTAGTGTAGTTGGCTACAGGAACCAAGAGGAAAGTCACTGAGTTGGTTAAGTCCTGTCCAGTGGACATGAAGGGATTGAGCACGAAGGCTTAATTGAATATTCTGCCTTTAGGCTCTTATGATTGTTTAATTGGGATGGACTGGTTGGACTAGCACCATGCCCTCCTGGACTGCCGTAACAAGGAATTTACATGCCTGGATGAGGAGGGGAATCGAAAAACAGTCCAAGGAATTCCCAGAGCTGTGGTTGTTAGAGAAATCTCAGCGATGCAGATGAAAAAGTGCTACATGAAAGGCTGTTAATTGTTTGTATCCCATGTGGAGGAAGCATCCAGAGATGAAGTCTCAAAGATTGGAGACCATGCAGTACTAACAGAGTTTGAAGACATATTTTAGGAGGTACCCAGACTACCTCCAAAGAGAGATATTGATTTCTCTATAAATTTGATGTCTGAAGCAGCTCCAATGTCGAAAGCTCCTTATAGAATGAGTATGCCAGAGCTAAAAGAGTTGCAATAGAAGCTTGAAGAGATTCTAAAGAAGGGGTACATTCATCCAAGTGTGTCACCTTGGGGTGTCGTGGTCCTATTCGTGAAGAAGAAGGACGGGACGTTGAGGTTGTGCATTGATTTCAGACAGTTGAACAAAGTAACTGTCAAGAACAAGTATCCTCTGCCGAGGATCAACGATCTTTTCGATCAGTTGAAAGGTGCGAAAATAGTTTTGAAGATAGATCTCAGATCGAGATATTACCAGGTAAGAATAAAGGATGAAGACATCAGCAAGACCGCCTTTAGAACAAGGTATGGTCATTACGAGTTCACAGTGGTACCGTTTGGGCTGTCGAATGCACCTGTTGTTTTTATGTGCTTGATGAATGGTGTATTCAGGGACTATCTAGACAAGTTTGTCATAGTCTTCCTGGATGACATTTTGGTGTATTCCAAGTTAGAGGAAGAGCATGAATAACACCTGAGGATGGTGCTGCAAGTGTTCAGAGAACACCAGCTGTATGCCAAGTTGAGCAAATGCTCGTCTTATCAAAGGCAGATCCATTACTTGGGGCACATTATTTCAGAAGAAGGGATCGCCGTGGATCCTGAGAAGGTTGAGACCATCAGAGAATGGTCAGCGCCAAGGAATGTGGTGGAAGTTAGATCCTTTATGGGTCTAGCGGGCTATTACAGAAGATTTATCGCAGGGTTCTCAAAGATAGCTCACCCTATCACTTCCTTGCAAAGGAAGGAGGAAAATTTTCAGTGGAATAAAGAGTGTGAGAAAAGTTTCCAGCGATTGAAGTAGTTGTTAACCAACACTCCAATCTTGAGGATTGCAGATCCAAATGTGGATTTCGTGGTGTGCACAGATGCGTGTAAAGAAGGGTTGGGAGGAGTTCTCAATCAGAATTGATTTGTAATCTGTTATGAGTCCAGGAAGATGAAAGAGCACGAAAAGAATTATGCCACTCACGATTTGGAGTTGGTAGCAATCATTCACGCTCTAAGGAAATGGAGGCATTACCTCATGGGAAGGAGGTTTGAACTCAGAACAGACCATAACGGTCTGAAATATTTGTTTGATCAACCAACCTTAAACGCTAGACAAAGTAGGTGGCTGGAATTTTTGTGTGAGTACGACTTTGAGATCAAGCATATTAAAGGAAAGGAGAATAAAGTGGCTGATGCACTCAACAAGAGGGTGCATGAATTACATGCTACAACCATTAGCATGTATTAGACTGATATTAAACGTAGAATTTTGGAGGCTGCAAATGTAGATCTGCAGTACAGAGAATTGGTAGCCAAGCTACAACAGGGTAAGATGCCATAGAAGATGGAAATTTATAAATTGGAAACTGATGGAATACTGCTGTACAAGAACAAATTTTTTATATCCAATGTCCAGTGCTTGAAATAGATGATTTTGCAAGAAATGCATAATGTGCCTTATGCAGGGTACCCTGGATATCAAAAAATAGTAGCAGTGGTCAAGAGCCATTACTTTTGGACGGGTATGAAGAGAGAGATCATTGAATACATCGCCAGATGTATGGAGTGCCAGAAAGTTAAAGATGAGCATAGGCACCCAACAGGGTTGCTGCAACCTTTACCCATTCCTGAGTGGAAGTTGGAAGTAGTAACGATGGATTTTATTACAAGATTGCCCAAAACAAGAAAGATGCATGATTCGATCATGGTAGTGGTGGACAAGCTTACAAAAGATGCCCATTTTATTCCACTGAAAACTACTCACAAGGCAGCAGATGTTGCTGATATTTTTGTGAAGAAAGTGGCACGATTGCATGGAATTCCTAAAACGATTGTGTCCGACAGAGACCCAAAATTCACCTCGAATTTCTGGAAAGGATTGTTCAAAGGATTCAGAACAAATCTGAACTTTAGTACAGCTTATCATCCTGACTCTGATGGAAAGACAGAGAGGGTGAACAGAGTAATAGAAGACATACAGAGAATGTATGTGATGGACAAACCATCAAGATGGGAAGACTACCTGCACTTGGTAGAATTCGCCTACAACAATAGGTATTATGAATCGTTGAAGATGAGCCCATTTGAAGCACTTTATGGAAGAAAGTGCAATACTCCAGTGAGCTGGGATAATCCAGCTGATAGAGCAGTAGTTGGGCCAGAGTTGCTCAAGGAGATGGAGGACCAAATGATAAAAATTAAGCAGAATTTGAAAGCTTCCCAGGACAGGAAGAAAAGTTATGCTGATAAGAATAGAACCCACGGAGAGTTCAAAGTGGGTGATCATGTTTTCCTGAAAGTGAATGCTAACAGGAGTTCCCTGAAGCTGGGAAGTTGCGCCAAGTTGGCAGCCAGATTTTGTGGGCCATTTGAAATCCTGGAAAGGATTGGGCCAATTGCATATATGCTTGCATTACCTGCATATATGACTGTACATAATATGTTTCATGTTTCATTGCTTAAGAAATATATACCAGATGCTAATCATGTTATCGATTGGAATGTGATTCAGGTGGAACAAGAAGGTGTCCTACAAGTGCATCCTGTGCGCATATTGGACAAGAAAAACAAACTGCTCCGGAATCGAGCTATAGGGATTGTAAAGGTCTAGTGGACCTGGTACGGTCCTGAGGACACGACATGGGAGCATGAAGATGTTATGCGGGCAGAGTACTCGCATCTTTTTGAAAATTTTGAAAAGCTTGCAGATGCAGTGTAAAGTTGCACTGAGGACAATGCAAAAATAAGGAGAGGGGATTGTAATGTCCCCAAGGCCGAGCCCTGTGGTAAATCATGTCTATGAAGTATAAATCTTGCATTATGAATTGTAATTATGTTTTATAGGCTGGTGAGTCAAGTTTATATAAGCTGATGGGCTTATGTGTTATTAGGCCGGAGAGCCTAAGTGTTAAGGAAGGGAGCCTGCTTTTGTATATGTAATCATGTAGAACATTAATAAAAATATAAACACCACTGCATGCAGATCGACCATGATGAATGAGTGATGGGGGACTAAGCTTCCACAGAGTGGGTAAGGGATTGGGGGCTGGAAGGTTTGAAAGAGAGGCTAAGTGTTGAGCCTAGGGGCTTAAGTCCTTGGGAATAATATTTTAATATTATCCCAAAGGCCATGTGAAATATATGTTTTGTCCTAAGTTCCTGGAGAGGAACACATGTTGATGGAGTGCATGCAGCTTCATGGGTGACATGTGTCGACCCAGGCACATGCAGTTAAAAAACTGCAGAAGTCAGCCGTGGGGGGGGTGGTCATTCTGTCATCCTCCGCTTGGGTTCACGGGGAGGCCCGTCTGAACCCATTTTGCCTCTGCGTCTGCATTTTCTTACCCGTGCACCGTGAAGGAAACCCTCACAAGAAAATTGTTTGCTCTTGCATTCTTCCATTCTCCACCTGAGTTGCATTGCCATTCCCCATCCTTCATGAATTTTGTTTAGCTCTGCGATAGACCTCTGCGTTGATTCCTTGTCACTCACCCTGAAACTAGTGGAAAAATCGCGGACCGAACCGTGTCTCCTGTGAAGTCTGAGCACCCTATAAATGTCTGAACCGTGTTGTGTCTTAGTGTGGACTGTTGCTGTTTTTGGATGTCCATACCCAAACTCCTGTTGCTACTGTCACTGTGAGTTAACCGAATTGCTATTGTTGTTGTGGTTATCCTCAGCGTGCAAGAATTGAGTCGGAAGGGGATGAAGAATAGGGTTTTAAGGCCCTTAGTTGAAGAGGCAGTCTGTCAGGCCTATGAGAAGCTATTTCCAGGTGAAGGAGTCCGCTGGGAAGTGGTATTCTTCCAGAGATAGTCTAGCACCAGCTACGGAGCTCTAAGACTTCCTGATCCGGCATGTTGCCGAGACCCAGAGAGGGAGGTGAAGCACTGATGGACTGTGCTCGTGAAGGTATATACTCCCGGGCGGAATAGGCATGTGGGGAATGAGAGTCCGTGAGTAGTGGGCATAAGAAGGCATCCTGGGAAGAATCATTTCAGTTATTCTGTGCAGTTTTCCCTGTAACCTCAGCCTAGACTAGGATTCCTTGCCTTGGGTGGAGCTTAGTCCCAGCTCAGGGGTGACCCACTACTGAACATGATGAGTAGCATGGTCTAAGGTTGGGAGGTTTGTGGAAGGCCTGCACGTGGTTGGTGGAATTACCACGGTTTCAAAAATAAGTATCAGCTTATGCTTATTATTATGTTTTGCATGCCTGTGATGCTTATGTGTATCATGTATTATGTTGTGCATATGAATTATTGTTAATGCCAGGGATTATTTATGTTAGCAGTAATCTTGTGCTTACTCTGAGTTAAATGTGTTTAATATGACTTAAATGCATGTTATTAATTAAGTATGAGAATGATGTTGTTCCACACAGTAGCGTTTGCCCGGCCAGTGGGATGACGGTCGGGGGCGTTACAGAAGCAATCATGGTACGAGATGACCATGGAGGATGCTCACTAGTAGGAGGCTTCTAGGAGCATTATCAAAGGAAAGTATTCACAGACAAATCCAAGCGAGTCAGCTACGATAGCTTTCGAGTCAGAGGGAGCAACAAGAACTGGAAAGATAACAACTTGGATAATGAAGATAGAGTCACCTCCAAGTGGCAAAAGTACCTTCCTTGCTAAGAGGGACTTTTGAAAGTTGTAGCATCAGATAGGTACTTCCATGTTGACATGTGTCTAGCACATGGAAGTCCTCTAATGCCTCTTAGAACCCTAGGAATTCATTTTGTGTAAATGAATGACCTTTTTGTAATAAATCGAGTTGAATAAAGTTAAAATCCTAAGTTATTGGCTTTAGTAACTTAAGTGAAAATTAAATTAAGTCATAGTCGTTAGATCTAGAAGTGAACGGGAGATTAGATCTCAACCGTTGATCGCTTTGAATTAAATATAGGGTTTTGGCTTAGGGTTTGATTTGGTCTAATCTCAAGATTATAAAAGGTAGCTTGGGTGAGAGGAGAAGACACAATAAGAGAGATAGAGACTACACACAAAGAGTGAGAGAGGAGAAGACACAACAAGTGAGATAGAGACTACACACATAGAGTGAGAGAGGAGAATACAGAACAAGTGAGATAGAGACTACACACATAGAGTGAGATTTCAGGTGTGCAGGTGCAGGGATATGAGGGAAAGAGAGAAAGGGACAACAAGGGAAGTAGCATCCTTGAGGTTTGTGAGGCTAGGCTAATTGTTGTAATTGTAATTTTCTCAGAGGGGCCATTTTCCAAGGACAAGAGCCCCAATTAATAATAAAATCTCATAGAATTGGTTTTCCCGTGAGGGTTTTTCTAGGGGTTGTTTACTTGAAATCTTATGTGCAATGTGTGATTTGTTTCTATGTTGTTAATGATTCCATTGATTATTGTTAAGAACCTAGTTGTGCTTTAACTCAGTTTTTTCTTGGACTTAATAGTTGTGTGCTAGGTTTCATAAATTAACATGAGAGGGATCAAATTCTTTAAGGTGCAATTTTTTTAGAGTGCAAAACTAGAGGAAATGTTTGCACCTCAACATATTTGATTCCACTCTGGGCTTGATAGATCAGAGCTAAGATGAGTTTTGCACTTTAAAATAGGTTTACACCTAGAAAGATTTGATCTCTCTCGACCCTTGATAGATTCGAGGTCAATATAGATCTATATTGGTTTATAGTTTAAAAAAATACTTATAATAAATATAAAATTAAAATTAAACTAAATAGTTTGAAATTTTCATATTTAAAAATATTCATTTCTTCTCTTCATCAAATGAATCCATGAGTAATGTAAGACTTAAGTAACCATGTATATGATATCTTTTGATTGTGTGTGGAGAGAAATTCCCAAGAGTTTATAATTTTCCCAACTATATCATATTTGTTTGAATAATGACTTGCTTAACTGGTCTACACTAGTCTACAAATATAAACTATCTACCTGCAATTTTTTTTTACAACATTTTATTTATTGTGATTAAAATTTCAATTACATATATCTTTTCAATCAATTTAAGAAATATCTTGCAAAAATCATTTTAAAAAATGTTTTTATTTTTATTTGTTTGTTATAATTTATAGATTATTATTATTATTAAAAGTAAAAATCATAAACACTATAAATATAAATATAAATAAATATATCATAGAGACAATTAACACACTCCAAATAGCACACTAAGTTTATAATTTTTTTTAATTGTGTCTTTAACAATATTCAAAACTTTTATCTATAAAACATTGACCTTACTAGAGAATTTCAGTTACGGAAAAATCTCCACATTTTATGCTCTCTCCCAAAGGTTGAGTTTAGAAGATTCCACAACTTGTGAGACATAGAAATCGTGTTTACAAAGCTCACTATGAGCACAACTCTTGGTGAAATTCATGAACTATAACTTATTGTTTGAGCACAGGTTTCTTTGTGGACACCCCCTAGTCATAGTGAAATTCACGATCTATAACTTGTTGTTCATCACTGGGATGCATAGCAGTTCGATCCTCAATACAAATTGAAATTACTACAAAAATGTGTGAACCTTGTACATAGAAATTTGCTAAAAATCAAATTTTTGAATTATGATTAGGTCACAATGCAATAGTGAAATAGTAAAATTGTTTGTAGTAGGTTAAAGATTCTACGAAATGAAGATTTTTTTGGGGATATTTACTCAAAATTCGGTGAGTGAGAAATTGTTGGATTCGTAGATTTAAGTGATTATTTCTGTAGAATCCTAGTGCCCTAGAAGTTTTTCAGCATGCTAAATCCATTTATGCATTCATAAATGAATTCTAAACAACAAAAAATAGTGATTTGTGTAAATTTATATCGCTGGATTTCGGCCAAAAAAACCATTTCGTAGAACAGCTAACCAACATCAAATTGTTTTACCTTAAAACTTATATGTAACTTTGTGTATTCTTGATAATTTGTATATGTATTATTGAGTGGATTTGTATTTTTTTTTAATAAATTGTAGAACACCTCTCAGTTCAATTAAATTCATTAAACAAATTTTGTAAATTGTATTCAATTTACCAAGTAAAGAATTTAGATGATATAAATCTTTCTTACGAAAAAAAATTACAAATTAGCCTTTTCAACCTTCATTAATATACTACTGGAATTTGGAGACAGATACAAACAACAAAGCTGATGCTTAAAGGGATTCAATTGGCAAAACAAAACAAATCCAACATTTGAATGTAGTTGGAGATTTAAAGACGTTAATAAAGATGATGGTGTCGGGTTCCTCTCCTTGCAATTTGGACTACTAAAAATCCCGATAGACAGAATTTGGCTCATCATTAGCTCTATGAATGTCAAATTATTTCATGTTCCTAGGATTAATAATGTAGAGGCAGACAATATGGCCAATCAGAAACATTTCCTCCGAAGGCAAACATTTACAGGCTGGTTTTTGAAGGCTGGGGTACCATCCGAGTTCCTGGAGACGCCCAAGGTAATATATTCAGAAAACTCTCCAGATTAAAATCACTATCTATACATTGGTTAAAGGATAAAAAGGAAATGGAACAGGCTGAACTAAATAGCATAGAACAAGAGCTGGAAGACCTTCTAAAACTTAAGCTTCGGGACCATAGTCGGGCGGATCTAGACTATAGAATTCACTGTCTAGAGGAAGCCCGGAATAAATTTCTTCGAGAAGACGAGGAGAGATGGCGCTTGAAAAGAAGAATGCTCTGGCTGGCTGGAGGGGATAAAAATACACACTTCTTTCACCGAGTTGCCAGCTCTCGCCGATCAAAAAAGCACCTCTGGGATATAGAAGATGAGAACGACATACTACACCAATCACATGCAGACATCAAAACGGCGGCCTTCAATCATTATAAAGCTTTTTTCCAGGCAACATCTGCTCCTTCCCTAGCAGCACAGATAGATACAACTAGCCTCTTCCCAAAGATGGTCACAACTGAGGAGGATTTAGCTTTAGAATCTCCCTGTACAAAGGAGGAACTATTAGAGGTTATCAAAGGTTTTAAGAAAGAAAAAAGTCCAGGACCCGACGGCTGGTCTGTCGAAATCTATCTCCATTTTTTCGATCTTATGTGGCAGGACCTCCTGGATGTCGTGGAGGATGCGAGAATCAGAGGAAGAGTAAGCCCTCAGCTAAATAACACCTTTATTGTTTTGATTCCTAAATCAAATCTTCCTAGGCAGTTTAAAGATTTCTGTCCTATATCACTCTGTAACCTCTGTTACAAAATAATCTCAAAGATCATTTCCAGAAGACTTCGTCCCTTTCTCTCCCAGGCACTTTCTGAAGAACATCTTGGCTTCCTAAAAGGGAGACAAATTCTTGATGTCGTTGGAGTTGCTCAAGAATGCATACACAACATAAAGACAAAAAAACTAAAAGCCATTCTTCTAAATATGGACCTTAAAAAGGCTTTCGATTGCATTAACTGGAACTTTCTGCATCTTATTCTTATACAGAGTGGCTTCGACATCATTACAACCAATTGGATTTTGGGCTGTATCTCCTCGGCCACCCTTGCCATACTGATCAATGGAGAAGCTACAAAATCTTTTCGTTGTGAGAGAGGACTCCGACAGGGATGCCCTCTCTCACCACTTCTTTTCATTTTGATCTTGGAAGGACTCAACATCTTACTCAAGAATAGCCAAGCGGATGGGCATCTGAAAGGAATAAAAGTTGCGGGGATGACACATATCTTGCATATACTTTTTGTAGATGACGTGTTGATCTTGTCTACTGCCAATATTGCGAAATGGACCATCATTCACTCTATCTTAAATACCTTTTATGCTGTTTCAGGTTTAGAAATCAATGTCCATAAATCCGTCTTCCTGGCTTCGAATGCACAGGACACTTTGCAAACAGAATTAAAAGAGTTGTTTGGAATTGATTCTCTTGAGCTATCGGAGGGATTTACCTATTTGGGATACTTCATAAAATCCTCCACCTATACAAAAAAGACTGGACCTGGCTACTAGACAAATTTGTAGGCAGAATACACAATTGGCGAAACAGATTGCTCTCTATGGGAGGTAGGTATGTTCTGATAAAAGCAGTCTTGGAAAGCCTCCCGGTTTTTTGGATGGCATTAGCCCACATCCCTGCTTATGTTTTGAAGACCCTTCATCAACTTATCTTTACCTTCCTTTGGTCCGGAAGCAAGAAGAACAAAGGTTTTCACCTTAGCAGATGGGAGGTTTTATCAAAACCAAAGTTGATGGGAGGTTGGGGCCTTAAAAATCTGCCTCTCTTTTATAGGGTGCTCTCGGCTAACACCCTTTGGAGAATTTTAACAAAACTTGGCCTATGGAGTAGAGTAATCAAAGTTAAATATCTCCATCAGCTACCGGTTCACATCTGGATCAGATTCGCCTCGAAGCGCCCTACAAAAGGCTAACAGTCCTGGAAACATCTCTCATCCTCCCTACCGATCATTCTTCAGTGGATTTCATGGAAACCAGGCAATGGTTGCTTGATTGAAGTTGGTAGAGACAACATTCTGGGCTTGGGCAGAAACGCCATGCTCTCTCCTCCTCTTATGGCGCACCTTCACGATAAAAGTCTTTTCTTCTTGCATCAATTCTGCATCCCGACCAATGGGGGACCGTTAGGTGATACTTGGCTCAAAGGCTCGGATCTTCAGCTGGATTCCGAGTTTATAATTGAATGGGACGGCTTCATCCAGATCTTAAAGGAAGCAGGTGTGCGACTACAAGGAAGACCAGATACCCTCATCTGGACGGGAGGTGACTGCTCTGGCCTGCTCACCGCAAAAAATGTTTACCAAGATCTGGCTTCAAAATTCTGGACTCCTATAAATGCTAGCTGGAGACAGAGGATATGGAGGGGCGATTTCCCATTGAAGCTAAAACTATTTGCGTGGCTTCTGATCGAAAATAAATTACTTGTCTGGGAAAAGCTGCAAGCTCGTGGCTAGGAGGGCCCGAATCGTTGCATCCTTTGAAAACATTCTAGCGAATCAGTTCTCCATGTATTCATACACTGTTCTTTCACCCACTCAATTTGGTCTCTTCTTTCATCGGCGATAAAGTTTACCTCTTCTTGGACGGGTACCAGTGTGCATTGCTGCTTTCGTAATTGGTTTAGTGAGAACAAATCTCATACAATGCTCCTTGTCCACCTTTGCTGGCAGGTCTGGAAGGCCAGGAACGCAACGATTTTTAAAGAGAAGACTCCATCAATTCATAGAGTGACAAATTACATTCTTGCTGAGGTGACCGATTCAGGTAACAATTTAAAGGTTCTGCCACCCATAAGGCACAAATTTGCTATCCCACTTGACAGGGCAGTTGCCTGGTTCGATGGAGCGTCATAACAAGGGGGCGCTCTTTGTGGGGCCGGGGGAAAAATTGCTCTAAGCTCCCACACTTGCATCCGCTGGACACTAAACTGCGGACAGGGATCTAACATGAAGGCAGAACTTTTGGGTGCATGGGCATCTCTCATTCTGGCATGTCGCCACACCGAGGAGCTGTTACTTCTTGGAGACTGAAAAATTACTATCGATTGGCTGAATGGACTAGTAGACTTCCAGGTGGCAGCCCTTGAGTGCTGGAAAGAGAGAACCAAAGATGCTACACTACTGTTTAGAAAGCTCTCATTCTCTCACATTTACCAAGAGGAAAACAACGAGGCGGATACCCTTTCTAAAAGAGCATTGCATCTACCATCGGGCCAAATCTGTTTTACAAAATGGGAGGATGGCAATGAAGGACCAACCATCAAGATTAAGCTTTGATTTGACATCTTCAGTTTTATTCTGCAAAACCTTTGATCTGAAAGCTGATCATAAATGAGGATAGGACTAGATAGTCTTGACAGTCATGGTCTTCTCCAAGCATTAAGCATTTCTACCTTTGTAATCTGTCTTTCGAGTAGATGGTTTTTTGTATATTTTTATATCCTTATGAATATAAAGAGCATTTTTTCTCGTGGAAAAAAAAAAAACTTGTCTCTTAGTATAAATAATTGATAGTATCCACCATCTTAAATGTTTGAAATATATCTTTAGTATTCTTGAGATGAAATTATTATTTCACTTTTATATGGTCCAAATGTCTTCCATCAATTTTTTTTTTAAAGATTTTCATTATTTTGTATGATTTTATGTTCACAACTTTTTTTTCAGTAAACTTTTAATAATTAAGAAATTTGCATAAACAATAAGTACTATCATATTATTTTATTTTATTTTCTCATACAAGTTGAAATCCAATGGAAATTTTAAAAATTTAGTTTATTTAATCATTCATTTATCTTTGTATACCAATTTTTAGCAACTTGCCTCAACCCATACAATAACTTAGTTAATTTGTACATATAAGTCTATTTTCCCTTAACCTCGTGACTTCAAGGTTGCACTTTGTATACCAATTTCTAGCAGTTTGCCTAAATCCATACAATACCTTAGTTAATTTGTACATATAAGTCTATTTTCCCTTAACCTCGTGACTTCAAGGTTGCACTAAGTAAGCCTCATTCCCAAGATCTCCATTAAGGTAGGCATTTTTCACATCCGTTTGATGATTTGAGCATTTGATTTTTTTCACTAAGATACGTATTATCTGTTGGGTATGTGTTATATTCTTTGCACGAGTAGTAGTGTATGACCATCTGCGTCGGGCGTGCAGGGGGGTTAGAGGAGGGGCTGCTATCAAGGTTTTTCAGCGGGACGACATTTTCGGGACCACATTTTCGGGACCGCATTATATTTAGGCCGTTTTTTGGCACATGGTTTCTTTGCCGATGGTTTTCTATTTCCAGTTAAGGAATTAGGGTTTTGGACTAATCCAGGTCATTGGGTTAGGGTTTTGGATGCCGCTGGCTCCTATATGCATATTGTATTGTAAACAATGTAACACAATGTATGAATATAATATATGTTGGTTTTCCCGGTTTGGGTTTCCAGGTGAAAAATCTCTGTGTAATGTTTGTATTTGCCTTTGTATCTTTTCTGTTCTTTTCTGAATATCAGTTTGCAGTATATATTGTACAAGGTTAGAATTTACATTATCCTCATAGTGATCAGCTCTGTCACAGGGATGCAAGTCTCGTCATAATCAATTCCTTTTTTTTTCATACTCCATCATTCATCCCCAAGTGCAAATTTCTCATTACTTTCAATCATGGAGAACCATTTCTTATTAGAAGTCATGTGCCTTGAGCATGAAGAATCAAACATCCAAGTATCTTTGTCTTCAACCTTTCTACTTACCATGAATAAATGTCTAGTCTTCTCCTCGTATTCAACTGCATTCTTTTGATGTTTCTTCTTTCCTATGTCTTGGGATGAATTTCCCTTGCATTAAGAATGTTAAAAATGGGGGAAGAGAATATGACTTGTACCCAAAGGTTTGTTGTTTCACAACTCCACTTTTTTTGGGATCAAAGGCTTATTATGCATTGTGTTCTCTAATAAACAAACCCAACCTTCAAACTTTATCAACTACGATACAAATGTGTTTTGCAAGACAAATAAATTTATTTAGTACAATGAAATTATTCAATTACACCACAACACTTTTCATTTTCAAAAGACAAATTGAATTACCATGCATGATTTTGAACAACACCCCAAGAAATACCAACAATATCATTGTAACTAAGTAACATGTTCTCTTTTGTTAATATACACAATATCATATGAACTTAAAATATTAGAAGTGATAAGAAGGTACCATTCACCACAAGAAATAACTCATACAAAAATGTGTAGAAAAACTAGAGGTTCATTAGCTAGAAAACCATAATATGTACAATAGAGTTACAATTTGTACAACAATGCCTCTTGGACAACAATCTAAATTGTACAAAACCTTACAACACACAGGTTCACACGACAACTTATTACAACCTATGGCTCATATACCATGTTTATTTACTTACAACATAGGGCTCATACATGAAATATATCCTTTAATTATTATATCATTAAATCATAAGAATGATAGGCTCCGAAACATTAATGCTTGAACTCAACCTATCAAGCATACTAATCAGGGTCACTAAACTTGCGTCAAACACAACATATATGCATATAAAGGAATTGCATTGACCAATTCAGACTCCATCATACCATAATTCCCTCAATAACCTCTTAATGACAAGATTATGTAATTGAGGGTAGTTCTTTGGATATCAACTTTGACTTGGAAAATAATATAAGTGTACATTTCATAATTTATCTAATAGAAGAATCTAGGTCACCAACACTTGATAGAATCCAAAGATGATGATATGGTAAATTCAATGCCACTATGCACCTCACATGTGCTTGTGTGATACATCATACTTTTGCCTTAACTATTCATCAATACTTGTGTGCTCACTTTCTTGCATAAATATTTGTCATTAACCTATATAATACTTTGCTTAATCAATACTTCAAATAAAAGTTTATATTGATGACTCACATGCAATTAGTGGTAGAGATGATTATATTGATAATTCATCACATTAAACAAATAAAAGTTTGATGAAAGAGTTTTTTTATTGCCTCTAATCATAAGGAACCACGCAGGGTGATGTAAACATGTAGTCCTACAAAATCATATTCCTTGGGGATACAAATATACTAAAGGAAACACAAAAATCATTATTCTTCATTAAATTAATTATAGATTTACAGTCCTAGTGCATGAAGTGTAGCACGGGGGAAGATAACTGTTGGGACTCAGAAATGTCGTATTTTCATCCACCTTTCCCTTCACTATTCCTTACATTTCATCGCCCAATTAAACCTTTGTCATACCCTTTTTATAAATACATTTGGGTTTCACATTATTATTTTCCACTTTATTCATTTTA
>ML793780.1:0-22328 GCA_009831015.1 Picea engelmannii
AAAAAAGTGTTGGTTTTTAATTCAATATTGACACTTTTGGAACCAGATTTTGCACTTTAGAAACCTTGTTGGCACAGGGGCAGACCCAGGGTTCAACTCCAAGAGTGCACCAACAAGCCCTAACTACTGGCCCTTTTGGCAACACCTGCGAAGAAGATGCAGTCTCACCCGAAGCAGCTATGGGGGGGTTGCATAACAGAGATGTTTACAACCAAGGGGAATATCAAGTGGATCTAATACTAGAACAGTACAACATGCATCTATCCCTTATTAGCTTAGATCTACTCCACACAAATATCTATCAGATCTAACACAGTAATGCAATAGCAGTATATCAATGACTAAGAATAGAACACCAATCACATATATGACACAAGATATACGTGGTTCACCCTCTCTCTAGGGCTACGTCCACATAATTGTGTTTGTAATATATTACGATAAAGCATACAGTTCTTGTCTGCACTCTCAACTAGCAGATCATCTTTATTTTCCTCTCTGTCTCTCCCCTCCCTACGCACCCAGTTGCAGGGTTGATCTTCACACCCAGCTGAAGATCTTACAATACAGAAGGCTCTCGTACTCAACACTTCTTTCTCACACAATATCACTCACTTGATCGCACAATGACAAAGACAACAACAACAATCATAACACCAACCCATCCCAAGTCCTTTAGACCTCTATTTATACATTGCAATCACTCATCGACATCCTTAGGCCAAAACCTAGGTGTCAAAACCCTAGATACAAAAACCCTAGGTGTCTAAAACCCTAGGTCAACTTGACCCACGTTTTCAGGGCTTCGTCAGCTTATCTTTCCTTCCTTCTCACACAGTGCTCCAAAGAATCCAATGGTGGATTTTTCCGCTTGTTGAGTTATCCATGATCCTTCTTCCTTGTTGATCTATCATCCTCGATCTCCTCGTCCAATGGCTTGTTCCTTTTACTTATCTTCATCTTTTCTACTCTTTTGATCACTTCGACCCATTAATAGTCACTGTGGCTTCTGCACAGTTCACATTTTGCCTTTTCTTCCTTTCTCTTCACTAAATTTCATAACCAAGGGCCAACAGGCCCCCAACACTCACCTGTGACTCATTCTGAGGCACTTCAAATCTGACCTTTCTATTTTACTTCAACTTCAGGGTGTGTAGTTTAGTCTTAGCTTTCTTCTCTATGCCTCCTCTCCTTCCCTGTGCATATTGTATTTTCTGTGTCTGGTACCCAGTTTCAACTGCACCTGGTACCTAGACCCTTTTCCTCATGATTTAACTGAGAGTTGTGAGGCATTTGGTTGTCAAAATACAATTTCAACCGGCTCCCATTCACTAATCCTTCCTTCCATTCTCCCTTCAAAGTCTTCAACTATGCAACTCCTCCTTCTGTAACATAGGCAACCTCATATGGTCTGAGCCAATGCATTCTGAACTTTCCTGGATGCTTCATGAATTTACTGTCATATACCAATACTAGATCACCTTGCTTAAATGCCTTCTTCTTAATGTGTTTGTCATGGTAGGCCTTCTCTCTTTCTTTCTGTAACTGTTGATGAAATCCTGCAACAAATTTGTTTTCCTCCAGTTTGACCAACTGTGCAAGCCTCTCTCGAACAACACCAATGGCATCCATATCTATAAAGGCAACAATTCTTAATATTGGTACCAAATATTCCATTGGGACAACAACTTCGAGACCATACACCAACTTAAAAGGGGTATGCATTGTTAGCTTCTTACAAGTGGTTCTATAGGCCCACAGTATTGTTGGTACTCTTAAATCCCAGTCATCTCTATTAACACTACAAATCTTCATCAGTGTTGTCTCCAAGATCTTATTGAATGCTTCCACTGTCCCATTTGCTTGTGGATGGTAAGGCGTGCTCTTCTGATGGTGGATTGCAAATTCCTTAGTCAGGGCTTCAACTGTTTTATTTATGAAATATGTGCCTTGATCACTCATAAGGATCTTTGGGCATCCAAACCTAGTTATGATGTCATCAAATATGAAGTGCATAGTTGTAGTTGCACTATAGTCCTTAACTTCTCTTGCCTCTGGTTTCAAAGGGATCCTCATATCTCCCATAGGCCCTTTAATGCCCTTCATATCAGTAAAATTTGTCGGAAACAAGTCCTGATATTCATGCAGTAACTCTATGATTTTGTCAATAGTAGTAGCATCCCAGTAATCTCCAACATTTGCAATCTTTGGTGTCTGCTATGTTCCAATGTTGACCTTCTTAATCTGGATTGGTTGTCCAATGAATTGTAGCTCAACTCCTAGTCCTTCCAAATCTCTCTGGCCTTTTGTTTCTGCGATGTTCACCTTCCTCAGATCATCATCTTCATCAGCATTGATGTTGTAACAGCCTTGCAGTTTCTAGAGATGCACAATCCATTCGTCCTCTTCTTGTTCTAAAGGGGGGCTAGAGGCCTCCTCAAATAATTTATGTCTTATAATCTGTAACGCTTGATATACTAAAGGATATTGACTTTCAAATAAGAAGGTGGTTACAAAGTTTTGATTCATACCTTCCCAATCTACAGTGATGAGGCACAGCTCCGCTTGAAGGTACCAGTTGATAGGGTTTGTGTCTAGTGTGTTAAGGAACTTGTGCACCCACTGCTCTTGAGGGATGGTTCTCTAGGCTTCCTCGCAACTTCGCACATGGTCCTTTGGGCAGCTTCTACCTGTGTACCAAACTTTGCAGCCTTCCACTTGTGATGATAACCGTGTGGTCATGAGGGTACGACATTGTACCCATTCTGTAATGTTGTTTTTGTCTGTCCCCCACCATCTTGCTGGTGTTTCTTTCAAGGCCTCAGCCATTGCCAAAAATCTTTGTTGTGTTGGTACACTTGCTTCGAATTCCGACAAGAAGGTTTTGAAAGGATTCAAACCATCAAAGGTGGGAAAGTTACTTACTGTTGTGTCGATCCAACAAACTTCTTTGGTTAATCTAGCACATCTCCTTGTAGATACTTCATACATTTTGTTCTGCCAGTTCTCCAGTGCTTCTTCTAAATCTGATGAGCATGCACTGTCACTTTTCTAGCTTAGGTTTACATCGGTCATAGGATTAATGTAATCTTGTTGTCTGGTTGTTAATTTGTATATGTTTTCTAGTTCATATGTGCGGTCTTCTTCTCTGATAGTTTCTATGTATCGTTGACCTTCATTTGGATGTAAAGGTGCAATGACCCTAAGGTCATCTTTTTCAAACATCATATGCCTTTTCTTTAAATCAACCACAATGGAATTATTGAAAGCCCAATCAATTCCTAACAACGCAGGGTAAGGGCAGTTGTCATCAACTATCTCAATTACCTCAAAATCTGCAAATGTTCGTACTCCATCGATGTCCACATGGACAAGTTCCAATCTTCTAAAGGGGCTTATAGCTTGCTGATTAGCCATCCTAAGTCTGATAGGGGAATAGATCAACTTCGATTTTCCCATCAGTGCCTAGGTTTTCTTTGTCATGACATTGACCTCCGACCCTAAGTCGAGGACCACATAGTCTATATCATATTCTTCTATCTGAGCATTCAAGTGTAATTCTTTATTTGTCCTTCTCTTCGTGGATAGTTGATGTATCGCTTTATTCAGTAAAGGATCTATCCTTCCTATATCATACTGTCTGATTAAATTTTGTAGCTCTTGTACAACGCTCTCATCCTAAATCAACTTAATACAAGTATATAAAAATTCCATGAGCTTGCTTACCTCTTGTTCTTCTTTTCGCGAAGCAGACTGATCGAATGTTAGAGGCATTCCATATTCTCTTACTTCTGGCTGTGTCTTTGATGAAGAACCTTGGTCTGCTTTGAACTCTTTTCTTGCCTCCTCAAATATTTGTCTTTCTTTCTTTGCATCAAACGTTTGGGTCTTCTCTGTAGCTTTCCAGACTCTTGAGTCTTTTGTAGTCTTTCCTTGGGTCAGTATGTCTTCTCCTATAACAACTCCTCCTCTAGTAATAACAACGACTCTAGGGTATTCTCCACGAGGTTCAGCATTTATCAGTTGCACTTGCAGATTCTGCTGAGGTCCTTGTCTTTCCTGAAGCTTAGCTAGCAACACAAGACAATCCTCTATAATGTGTTCGAAGGAACTGTAGTAGATGCAAGTAGTGCAAGGGTTCTGACAATCCCTTACTAAGTGTCCTAGTTGTGTGCAGTTGTAACAAATGATATGTCCTCAGCCTCAACCCATACCTCCTGCTCCTCCTCCTCCTCTGAATCCACCACGAGGATTGAATTTTCCTCTCCCAGGGGAGTTATACTACGTAGTGTTTCCTTCTTGTTGTACTTCGCCTTGAATTTTGTATATGTCTCTTGACCTTTTGTGCATGAGGTCATAAGCCCTACAATCCCTATCATTGTGCCCCATGGACTTATAGAACATGCAATACAAATTTGTGGGTGTTTGAACATATTTTTTCATGTAATAACACTCACCAGGGTGATGTCTATTTATGCATACCTCGCACCAGGGTAGGGTGACTTATTTCAAAGGGATCGGAGATCTAGAGGCCAAATATTCATGAAATAGGGGGCAGTGTTCCTTTTCATGGCCTTCTGATTTGTATCTGACACACCAGATGTCTTCCTTTTTATCTTTTCCCTTGTCTTTCTTCATATCTTTGACCTACAAAGACAAACTAGTTAGTCGACTCAAGATTTGACTCATACCTGAGCTAGATTCTCCCATAGGGGCTGATTCTAACTTCATGGTGATATCTAGCGCCTTAGGCTGTGAAGCAATATCCTGTTGCATCAGAGGAACTCTGATGTGTGGTAAGAGGGAAACAATGAACCATTCTTTGTTTTTCTCATCTGGGATTTGAAAAGTCAATCGACCTGTTAAGGTCTTGAATCTCTGATCGAATTCCCAAACAGTTTTGGCTACCTTTTTCTTGATTTATTTCAGCTCTGTAATACATTGTGACTTCGACTTGGGTTTCTTGAACTCTGCAATCAACACATTCTTGATTTCATTCAACGACTTGGGCTGTGTAAGTCCTTGGACAAGCTTCATGTACCATCTCAGTGCACAATCCCTTAGGGTAGTACTAAACTGAGTTATTTTAACATCTTCGTCGGTGACATTCTTAATATTCCATACAACTTCACATAGGAACTAGTGTTGATCAGGGTCTTCAGATCCATATCCCCTAAAGATAGGGAGCCTCATCTCATCTTCCATAGATCTTCCTAGGGTTCCTGACTGAGTATGTGGTGGACTACTAGTGGCAGTGCTCTGAACACTCTGGCGGCTTGGATTAATCTGATTTCTTAATGCTACTGAATCAACAGGAGGGATAATAGTACTTACTTCAGCAGTTTGTGCAGTTCCTGAAGTTTCTGGCTCTTCTCGGTGAGGTTCTTTAGCTTTCCCTTCCTCTGTCCCAGCGGGTTCTTAATTCTCTTCATCCATCAGATCTACCTCTTCTCCACTATAGAAACCCTCGTCCCCGTAGTTCTTCTTAAATAGGTTTGCAAGATGAACTTCTTTGAACGCTCTCCCACTATGCATATGTCCAACCTCTATGTCACTGTCATTGTCCAACCTCTATGTCACTGTCGTTGTATCTTCAAGATGTTCTTCTCGTGCAATAACATCTTGATCCTCAGCTTCAAAAAAATGTAAAAATTTTCCTCTGGGTCCCTTGAAGAAATATCTCTCGGCATGGCTATATGACTCTACTCTGTCAACAACAAACTTGGTGATGTACCCTCCAATGGTGCTATCAAGCCAGTGATCTACTTATCTTGACACGACGTTGTCAACTCTCTACCTTCTTGATCAACATCGACATCCAAACCACAGGAGGTCTAGATCTGATCTCAAACTGAGTATCTGCTAACCTAGCTAACCACTCATATAGCTTCTGATGGATTCCTCCAAAGAAAATCTTGTGTATATCAGTAAAGATATATATTCCTAACCAATCCTTCGTTCTAAGATTAGGATTCTTATTCTGGGCTTCAACGAAGTCCCTTTCTTGATCCTCTATCCACTTTTGAATTTTTGTCTTTGATGGGAACCACCTTGACATTCCCTCAAGAAGATTCATGTCCCGACAATGGAACCATTTGTTGGCATAGGGGCAAACCCAGGGTTCAGCTCCAAGAGTGCACCAACAAGCCCTAACTACTGGCCCTTTCGACAACACCTGCGAAGCAAATGCAGTCTCACCCGAAGCATCTATGGGGGGTTTGCAGGACAGAGATGTCTACAACCAAGGCGAATATCAAGTGGATCTAATACTAGAACAATACAACATGCATCTATCGGTTATTAGCTTAGATCTACTCCACACAACTATCTATCAGATCTAACACAGTAATGCAATAACAGTATATCAATGACTAAGAACAGAACACCAATCACATATACGACACAAGATATATGTGGTTCACCCTCTCTCTAGGGCTACATCCACAGAACTGTGCTTGTAATATATTAAGATAAAGCATACAGTTCTTGTCTGCACTCTCAACTAGCAGATCATCTTTCTTTTCCTCTCTGTCTCTCCCCTCCCTACGCACCTAGCTACAGGGTTGATCTTCGCACCCAGCTGAAGATCTTACAATACAAAAGGCTCTCATACTCAACACTTCTTTCTCACACAATATCACTCACTCGATCGCACAATGACAAAGACAACAACAACAATCATAACACCAACCCATACCATGTCCTTTAGACCTCTATTTATACATTACAATCACTCATTGACATCCTTAGGCCAAAACCTAGGTGTCAAAACCCTAGATACCAAAACCCTAGGTGTCTAAAACCCTAGGTCAACTTGACCTACGTTTTCAGGGTTTCACCAACCTGACTTTCCTTCCTTCTCACGTGGTGCTCCAAAGCATCCAACGGTGGTTTTTTCCACTTGCTGAGTTGTTCACGATCCTTCTTCCTTATTGATCTGTCATCCTCGATCTCCTCGTCCAACGACTTGCTTCCTTTTACTTTGCTTCGTCTTTTCTGCTCTTTTGCTCACTTCAAGCCAATAACAATCACTGTGTCTTCTGCGCAGTTCGCATTTTTCCTTTTCTTCCTTGCTCTTCGCTAACTTTCATAAGCAAGGGCCAACAAACCTCAAGTTTGACTAAATAGAAATGTTGTGTTTGGCCCGAAGGGGCTTAAACTGGAATTAATCCAAATTTAATGAAATAAGGGTTCATGTTAATACATATCTAAATGAGATAGCATATATGCTATCAAAAGAAGCTCTAGAACTCGAAGAAGGCAAACCAGTGATAGTTGAATCAAATGAAAGGAGCACTCTTCCTAAAGAGATCATATCTCTCTACTAAAGTTATATTTTGTTCCTCTTGATTCTAGTAGAAAAATGATCCTTGCATCGGGAGTCTCAAGCTCTTTTTGTGATTAAAAAATCTAACACAACTAATATACATTTGGAAGACTTTAATTTAAAGTAGACAAAGTCTAATTTAAAGTTTAAAGCTCTTTTTTGTTGTTATGTTGAATGGCATATGAAGACATGTTCTTTTTTGGAGACTATATTAACAACCCTTATTTAACAAAAGTTAGAGTCTAGTTTTTTTGGGTCAAAAGAAGCATAGTATCAATGCCTTTTGAAGTAGTAATAAGGCACAATGTTATGTATATTTTGATTTCTCCTTATATATTTTTTATTCTGAAAAAAAATGTTTAAGTATCTTTTAAAATAGTATATTGTCTCGATTTTAGGAGGGAGTTCTCTTTAAAATAAATATAAAATGTAGTGTTTCTTTTTATAGTATTTAAAGAATATATTATAATATATAGGCTTAAGTATTTTCTTTTTCACCTAGTGGGTGAATCTTTTGGAATATGTTATGTTTATGTTTTTTTAAGTTTAAATTTTTATTTATTTTATAAAATGGGATTTTTTTAATAAAGAATAAATTCAAAAATAACTCATTCCATTATGCTAAACTTAAGGGAATATTGACACATTTTGTAATATCAATACATGTTTGATGCTATATTAATCAATATCCATATTCCACAAACCTTATGTAAAAAGGGAATAGATTAATGAAAATTTGAGCATACCATTATTACAACAACCACTTCAAATTGCGGTTAAACACAATGCGACAAACAAATTTGAAATTTATAATGCTGAAAAGCTAATATAAAATGTAGGCTTAGTCTTTTTCCTTTCCACCCTATATTGTTATTTTAAGTAGGTTTAAAATGTAATTCTCACATAATTTTGAAGTTAAGAATTGAATTCCCACTAATCTGTCACTAAACCACAATCTAACCATCCACCTCAAATCCATTAACTTTTTTTTAGATCAGTAAAGTCACATGGAATGGGTCATTTCCATGTCATGTTATATTTAGAAAGTCTTCAAAAAACAAAGGCAAGATAATCAAGTATGGTCAGTATCTTGGAAGTTTTGTGCATCATGTTTTTGGACTTTGTGTTAAATGACAAATTTGGTGCATTATTATTGGACATGTACCATACATGTATGGCTTTAGAAAAGTTGGTCCTATTATAGAACCATCATGGTGCTGGTGACCCACAAGCAATGATCAAAACTTGGCTCTTACAACCCTTGTTTAGCATATCCATACATCAATCTTGAGAATGATAGAATTGTCCTCGTAAAAGACATATGACAAGGATACTTCAACTATGGAATTTTGGCAAATCATTCAGATTTACAAACATGGCAGAGATGATATTTCGTTTGTAGGGATTTGACACAATGGTTAAGATGTCATTTCTAGTCACATGAGATGGCAACTTGGAATTGATAAGAATATTAGTTGGTCTTGTGCTTTTGATAAGGATGGGTACGTGTGAGACAAAGACCTTACGAATATAGGATTTTAGGTCCAATAACATTTTTCCCCTTGATAGTGATCTTTCTTAGAATTATTATTTGTGTTAAATTTTTGAAAAGTTTTTAATATTTTAAGTGAAAATTTTACAAAAAAATTTAAAAATCTAATTTTAAGAAATAAAAAAAATAAAAAAAACTTTATATAAAATTTATAAATTTGACATGATACATTAATCGTTTTAAAAGTATATATTCATAAATAATATAAATGAAAGATTAATTCAAATTAAAATAAAATCAATTTGCATAACCATAATACATGTCATAATTTATAAATTTGAGATAAAACATTAATCGTTTTAAAAGTATATATTCATAAATAATATAACATGAAAGATTAATTCAAATTAAAATAAAACCAGTTTGTATAGCGACAATACATGTCATGATTGAAGCTTGGATTAAATCAAATATTGTTTAATTGATTTGATGATTGCAATATATGTTTTATGGTGTTTTGTCAGTTATCGTTTTTGTTTTTTTGGGGGGAATGCAACTGTAGTTCGACAATTTTAGTGTTCATATGTATTCTTCGCTAGCCAAGTTTAGTAGAGGGTCCCCTGAAAGTTTCAGGCTACACAATATATTGTTGCTTTATGAGATTGTCGAGGCAGTTCAAGAAGCTTAATGGTATGTTTTTTCCCCATTCTAACCTTAATTCGATTTTATCCGAGCAATCATTTCTATCAAATGACCTGCATTAAAATAAATGGAAAATTATCTCTGAAAACATTTTTATATTGAAAGCAACTACGTAGAAGAAAAATCTTTGGTGATAATTATTGAATTTATAGAGTATGTGTACACTCTGAGAAATGGGAGGGAGTGTGTGAACTATCTATCTGAATCAACCAACCCTTGGGATATAGCTAGGAATGGGTATGGTCATGATTTATTGGTTCAACTTTGCACAAGTTTAGGCATGCAATGAGGTGTGCTATACAACAACATGGAAGAGCATTAAACCAATGCTCACATAACACAGCGGAAATGCGTGCAATATTTTAAAACAACGTCGATAATATTAAATAGTGTCTCCAATTCCAAGAATCATGTCATCGCCTCTGCAATAAGAGGTTCAATTGATTGATCAATAATATCACAGAAAAATCATTTAAATTTTTTCAAAAAAATATAAAAAATCAACGAAATAATGTTGAACTTTGGAAAGTGTCATAAATTTATGGTCAATGGATAAACTAATAGCGAATGAGCGGCTATGTACCATACCAAGGTAAGTATAATAAATTATAAAGTTGTAACAAATAAAATAAAATAATTATTAATAAAACTCAAATAATAAAGTATTAAAGTAAATTAATCATTATTTATTAAAGTATTAGAATAAATTAAAAATTATATTAATGTATTAGAATAATTTAAACATTGCCTCAGCTAGCAGCTCAATTGGTAAGTGCCGTGATATGAATTAAAATAGGTAAAAATTGGATTAGATTTAATGTGAATTTATATATAAAGTGAATATTTATGTATGTATAGAGAGAAGGAAGGTATAATTTTGCATTTTTTTTTCGTATACTAGGGTGTTCATGGCTTGTGAATCTTTAAGCCATCAAAATTATCTGCCTAAGTTATACCAACTTTTAACATGGTTGGATTTTAGGTGTCTCCTCCCTACTATGGCCGAGTTTCAAATCTAAATTGTCTTATAAAGGGAAATCTAAATTGTCTTACAAAGGAAAACCCTTCAAAACCAATCAAGCTAGCCAAATCTAATATGTGAATTTATATATAAAGTGAATATCTATGTATGTATAGAGAGAAGGAAGGTATAATTTTGCATTTTTTTTGGTATACTAGGGTGTTCATGGCTTGTGAATCTTTAAGCCATCAAAATTACTTGCCTAGGCCACACCAACTCTTAACATGGTTGGATTTTAGATGTCTCCTCCATACTATGATCGAGTTTCAAATCTAAATTGTCTTATAAAAAAGAATCTAAATTGTCTTACAAAGAAAAACCCTTCAAAACCAATCAAGCTAGCCAAATTTTACTAATGGTTGTTGGTTTGTGGATTAGTTCATTTTATTTGAGTGAACTATTTTAAAGTGGAATTTGCCAGTGTTTCAATCCAACTAAATTTTGGTAGGTTATTGGCTAGAGGGAGAAACTATCATATGAATCCAAGTCTAATTTCCTTGTAGCTGTGACAAATTGAATCCTCAAATTTATATGGGTCTGAACGAGTATACTTTTTTTCTCTGGGTCTTTGCAGTGCCAGTGGATTACAATTGAACGTGCTGTACTTGCAGCTAGGGTTACCAAGTTACACTGCCAGCAGTGTACCAGCCGGGATGCCAGAGTCGCTAAAACCTTTTATGGAAAGAAAAGAATATAATTCTTACATGCATAAAGGGCTCGACATGACAAGACCAAGAAAGAAAAATCTATAACTTGACAAGACAAAACGAAGGCCCTCCCCTCGCCGTTCACAGATATAATGAAAACTTCAGTTTAATCTAGTTTTGGGTGTTTTAATATAATACGATTATTCTCATTTTACGAAGAGTCATAAATACAGGTCTCAGAAAATCTCAAAAGTTAAGCCCGCCGGAATTGATATCGATGTTGATGGATTAGATGGAGCGTAATAATTCAGACTGAAAAGGAACCGAATCTGCACCGTTGATCGGATCATGAATGATGATGTCGACAGATGATGATGACCATCCCATGCCATACAGAATTTCGTCGTTACGGAAGCCCATCATGATGGGCCCACATCAACATCAACATCACGTCATCATCATGGTGATTGAGAGTACGCACACGGACACGTGTCAGACATTGCACAAGGACGGAGAGCGGCGCGTCGGGACAATGGCCGGAATTACTGCCACGTTACAAACCTCACGAGCTCAGCCCGTTCCGTTCGGCCGTATCAGGATTAACGCCGTTGGCCACCGTCCTTGTGAAAAGTAATTATTAAATTTACGGGCTCGTGGAGCAGGCCGGTGGCAAGGGGGGCACTGGGCAGAGTAAAAAGATTAAACGGGTAGCGCGGGATTTTGGGCGATTTTACCGACGATGACATGACGAAACGGGGGAACTGTCGGGAGACAGGGGATCACCGTCTTTGACAGCGACTAGACGATTCCATGTGACCACGTCGGCAGTACAGGGAGATCGACCGGGGATTCTGTACAAACTCTCGGTGGCTTACCCGTCGGTAACTGCCGGACGGCGTCACGTTCACCGGGAAATACAGTAATCATTGTATTAATTTTTAAATATTATTTTAATTACAAAAATCGAATGTTGTGTGGATGTGAAACAACACTAGCGCTTCTTAAGCCGACTTTTCAACCCTACTTTCCCGACAGTCGTCTTGTTCGTTTTTCACACGTGGTGAATTCTCTCTCTCTATCTTTTATTTTAGTTTTTCTTTTTGCTTCTTGAAATGTGGTTTTGTGCATAAACGGGTGGTGCAGGGTTGGAATTTGAAATCCATACCACTCGGCGAATTTGACGTTTAAAACCAATGTATCAGATGTATTAACAAGCATTTTCACGAAGATTGGTGAAGGGTATCGAAGAACTTTGATTGTATTTAGAGTTAAACTACTTTGAAGAACTGTTCATCGTATTTAAGGTTAAATTGTTTCAAACAATTTGTTCGTCAACCTTATTTGTTTCAAGCAATTTGTTCGTCAAATTCCATCCTTAGCTTAGCTGATAAACTTTTATGAATTCTTTTCCTTTTTTGGGAATGAGTGAGAAACATAATATTGTGAAAAAACTGTTTTTTAAAATTGATTTAAACATGTTAAAGTTGAGTATGTAAGTAGATGAGTATTATGTTAGTAAATGGAATCACTATGTATCTTACATTAATAAATAATGTATGTATCTTACATTAATAAATAATGTATTGATATTTTTATTATAAACATTTCAATTTGTAATATAATTATTATATAGAGGTAGGCATTTCTGCTAGGGTTTTGAAGTGAGGGTGGTAAACTAGTGGTTGTTGAAGTGTTTTGAATTGCGACATCGATTGTGTAGCAGATTTCGAGCTGAATTTTAGACTAGTCGTTGTCATGAAGTTAGCGGGCGAGGGGGCGTGATCCCCCTCCTATCGAAACATGGTAATCAATGGATCTAGTCATAGTGCACTGGGATCGGGAGGGTCGAGATTGGCCTTTGATCAAACTTAGCAGACACAAGAAAACATCTTGCGTGCTAAAGTTAGCAAAGGAAAATCAATAGCAATAGATCTAGAACTATCCCATCCAAAGGTGGCTCGAGCTTGAGAGCTAGGAAAATGCATTTTGCAAGCTCCAATGGTGTCGAGGTACACAATTAGAATTGACCGAGTGGGGGAGCAAACCCAATACATGAAAGATCACACGCTCATTCGCAAATTTATGCGCCTATGACCCTCAGAATGAGATTTAATTAGATGGATCAAGATCTGGTGGAAACCCAAGTGTTGTGAGGGAAATCCCCTTACGAACTAGCAAATAGGGTTATCTTATGCATGCAGATATGACCGAAAGAAATCTACTTTCTACCTTCGTCCCTAGACTTAAACCCTATTCCTTTTCAACAAATACATGGTTTAAACCAACATACCTTGTTCCGGATGTTCGATGTCGATCCCCCTTTACGCTTGATTGCTTGTTGGCAGCTATCCTCTCAAGATTGACCTGCGTACAAAACAAGCAACAAACTACACATGCATTTTACCTACAGACTAATGGGTTAGAGATTCAAACATATATTTACTGAACTATGAAGAACTCATATAGGGGGACGGGAAAAGCATTTCTTTATTATTAACTTTAATGAATCAACTTACAAATGTCGAGACCAGCCACTGCTCCGCGAATCCTGATCCTGAGCTCCTCTTCAAATGTCCTCCAACTTCTTTGCTTTGTATCTCTTCTTGCACAGGGATGGCTAAAGAGTTGGGACAATGGGAATATGCAATTGGGCAGAGTTTCTTTACTCTCTTTTTCCTCCTTCCAAATGGACCCCTAACCCTTCTTTTATAGGCTAGAAGGAGCTAGTTATTTGGACGAACCCTCGGCCATGCATGGCCGGGAGTTTCAGTTAACTCACCCAAAGCTGTGTGTTCCATCGACAACTTTCCTTTTTTCGTGCTTTTGTCGGTCCATACGGGTTGTTTTAGGTCAGCTAGCGTGTACACGCGTGCAGTAATGGAGTAGGGTGTGTGGGCCCTTATAAAAGAGGTTTTTTAAAGAGTTTGTTCAACAGTGCTTTGGCAAAGAAGGGATCTGAGATGGCCTGATGCCAGGTAAGCATGTATGGTGCAATTTAGGGTTATAACAGATGCCCCCTAATGTGTGAGGTCAGAAGAGCATCCGATGGCCGAAATACATTACCAATCTTTACTGATGTGCCGAATGATTGAGCCCAGGGATCAGGAACCGGGAGGCGCCGTCTACAAAATAACAAATGTCTCACTGAGGCGGGCATACCCATGCTCGGGATAAAATAGAATCATGGCTACCAATCAAATACATTGTAGATCCATGTCATATAACTTTATAAAGAGTAGCCGCAAATAATACACAACAGAGCTACATCTCGAAATAAAAAAGATATACATATAGAGTATCCATCTTCTAGAAGCTGATACGGCTTGATGGTTGGAGATGAGATCTTCAGAGCTCGAGCAACAACTTCAAAATCTTCAAAAATCAAGGTAGAAGTGTAATATGAGTGTACGACTTCACTACCCAGAGGTCTTTGATGGCTCGTCGGTCAAGGACTAGATAATCTTGATGATTAGACTAAAGGCTTCATTGATTTCGAACAAGGACTTGATTGGACATTCAGGATGGACGGGTATGAGGACAAGAGACGAATTGCAGAGGGGCTGACTCAGGCTTGATAGAAACTTCCCTAGGACAACAACACGACAAATGATGAAACTTAGGCAGCATGGCATTAATCATAAGCTTACGAAGCAGGAGGCAACGCAAACTCTCCATATGTTTGGAAGAATAACCAAACGGAGGAGGACACAACTCTATGTAGCGAGAACAGCTTCCTAAGGTCGTACTACATCTCAAAGCTTGACGAACAAATAGACAGATGTGCTTTATCCAAGGGCGACTCATTATGTTGCCAATAAAGAAAATACTTTTCCCTTCCTCTTTTTTGGGGTATATTGGATTTTTTTGTCTTTTTCAATAATTTTAGAAAAAAGAATAAAGGAATGTTACATTACAATGGAGGAACGAGTGTTGCAAACATACAAGTTCAAGGCACAAGGACAAGACTGATGTTCAAAATAATGATACTTGGGAAAAATCCTCCGGGGGCCAAGGGTGTTAAAACACAGAAGCAAATTGTTACAAGGCTAGCGTATAAGGTATGCAAATGCGGTTAACAAAACACAAAATGGTAGCGTCCTTCGTTGTATGTTTAACGAGCCCAGAGAAGGTAAGCTCGGTGGTTTTTCATATTTAGAGAGTCTAAAAAAACATAAAAGGAGACTCCATTGGGGTACCTTTTTCGAAGATAGTCTAGTCAGTTCAAAAAAGGGGTAAACTAGCACCGACAAGACGTCTATTCAAAACCATTTTAACGAGTGTGATAAGGACAAGATCACTCGACCATTTTTCCATTTTTAAGGAGTCTGAAAAAAGCTTAACTATGGACTCCATCAGGAATGTTCTTCTGGACCAGTTTAACGAGTGTGAAAGAATAAGGTCACTCGATGATCTTTTCAATTTTAGGGAGTCTGAAAAGAGCTTAACTATGGACTCCGTGGGGGTTCCTTCTTCGTAAGTTTAGTCCCTCTGGCCCGAAAAAAAGGATAAAATTATACTTGAGAGTACTCTTCTATAGAGTTGAAGTTCCATAGAGTATACCTTTGTTCGTACAGTTGACCGTCCGGACCGAAAAAGGGGTAAACTACTGCCAGACAGACGTGACTTCAAATTTCAGTTTAACGAGCGTGAAAGGCTGCAAGATTGCTCAGCAATCTTTTCATGTTTAGAGGGTCTGAAAAGGGCTTAAAAGAAAACCCATTATTTTTTGGGAGTCCTGAGGGTGAGGTCAAGAGCGAAGAGGAATCATGCAAATGAGGCACAAGCTCGTATTCAGGAAAAACTACAAGGACTCCCGAACCTACAGTGTTTTTAGAGACAACATGGATACCATAATGCAACCATGATCTACCGAGGGAATCCATGTTTCGGTAAGCTCTACCACCAAGTTGTGACACTTCTAAAGCAACTATGATGGTTCTGTGTCACAACCTGATGGGATCGATCCTATGGCAAAGGAAAAAGACAACTAGATACAAAAGTCAGGGTAGAAACCTAACCTATATGCTCAAGTCGATCGTCGGAAAAATCTTCCACAGACCATCGAAAATTACTCAAAACTAAAAAAAAATTGTCCCAATACCCGATCAAATCCCTCCTATACAACTCATGAATCACTCTAAATGGTTTTTGGTATAGAGAAAATGATAAAAGAGGCCAAAAAGTCTATAAATAGAAGCTGGCAGCTCATTATCACCATTGTTGATTTGGAAATTGACTCTGGAGCCAAAATACCCCCTTTGTCAAAAGCGGTGATTCCAGGAGCTATAGTGGATGAAACGAACTTTTGTCTGGACCAAGTAAGTATAAACTCCCTTATATTGCATTTTATGTCTTTATTTGTGCATTGGGTTTCATTTTTTAGGGGGGCGTCGACCTTTAAAAGGTCAGCCCTAGGTCCACACAGGCTGTCTCTGGACATGCCGCGTGTACTTTCGGGCAGAGTAAACTTTGCACGCATGTACACACGACTGTCACCATTACAGCACGCGTGGGCCCCCCCTTATGGAATGAAAAAGGCATAAAAATCAAGGGTTAACCCTCTTGAACCTTAGTGTTTTGCAGGATGTATGTCCATTGGGGAGAAAGAGAGCATGAAGAGGTGAATGAGTTGGTTGGGGAAGACCCCAATGTTGTGGCTACTTTGATGCAGTGTGGGTTACTCAAGTTTTTTCTATGTCCTTTCATGCAGGCACAACCTAGGATACTGAATGCCTTGGTTGACTACTGGCATTCGGATGCAAAGGCATTCATGTTAGAGGGGCAGTCACTGGTGCCCACGATCGAGGACATTTACTTTTTGACTGGCCTCTCTAGGAGAGGGGAACCAGTCAATTTCCGAACTTTTCCTGCGGGGCCGCATAACATAGCAGAATTGATAGGTCTATACTGTGCAGCTGATACAGACCGCTTGAGCATGCAGGTGCCCTAAGCAAGATCACTAACTTATCGCTACAGGCGATAGTGTTTCTTATTGGGCTAATTACTGGTTCTGTGGCTCTACATCAGGCGTCCCGTGCACAGATGAACTGTGCAGTCCAGTGCTTAAATGCACAAGTTTTTGATTGGAGTACCACATTGCTTGAATGTATGAAAAGGCAGCTGACAGATTGTCATTTGCGGACACATAGGAACTTCGGGTTTGGGACCATTCTGTGTTCATTCTTTTTTGAGAGAGTTCCAATTTTTAGTCCTCGAGTAGTGGTACGAGGGCATCAGGCCTCTCTTCCTGCTATGTGTAGATGGGCAGTATTACTGCCACGACAGGGTGGTGGAAGGACCAATGAGTCCTTCGATTATGACTTATTTGCGTGCCTGTCACGATAGATCCTGGTTATAGAGGATTACCCCTATGCCGGGATTGATTTTTCGAGAGACCCTGAGATACCAGTACCTCCTGGTGAGGAATGAGGGGAGATGGGTAAGTCTCCACCTTTGTAGTTTTTTTGTTGTATATGTAATTTTTATGTTGTTTTGTTATATATATCATTTTTATTTTTTTTAGTTATGCCATAGTATTTGACAGATATGTGTTCATTATGTGCAGATGTGGGACCAGTGCGACCCGCTGACTATGCGAGGAACAAGCGTCTTCCTCGGCCAGGTGTCGCACCTGCCGCCGCAGGGGGACCAGCAGTAGCAGGATATCTTCCAGTTGTGGAGGCTGAGAGGGTATTGAGACGAGTCAAGCGTAACTTTACTGCGCTCACTCGCATGGTCACGATGGCAGAGATTGAGGACCTGCCACCATCTATGCAACCTCATGTAGTGGGGGCACCACAGACGTGGGTCCGGTTGTTTCGGCATTTAGCCAATGCTATGGACCAATATAACAGGGCCCACATGCCTTGACTTTAGCTAGACATTTTGACGTGCCATGAGCACTACGTGTATATATTGTTTGAGGGCATAAGCCCTGTGACTCGTTATTGGTTATATTTTTGAGGCGCTTGTGTCCATCTATGTACTCTGGTTACTTTATGATATTATATATGGTTTTTTGGTCTTTTTTGTCTTATGGATCATGTGTGCAAAAAACGTATTTACATGTTTATGTGAATGTTCTTTCATATGTGTGCAAGATGCCAATCTAAAATTTGATTAGCTAGAGTATCTGTAACTTGATTTAATCTCCTAGGAACATGAGAATATGTAATATAATCAAAGTTTCGTTCTAAGAGACGTACCCTAAGGAAACGTCAGTGTAAAGTTGGATCATGAACCCGATATACTCTATTTATCTGAGACACAACCAGTTGAGCGTCGAGATAGACCCGGAGATGAGAGATACCCAATGACAAAGCGTCACAAAGCAACTCAATAACTGCACTATACTCGACGACATTATTTGTGGTGTCACCTAAGCATAAACCTCCAGAAGATAATAACTGGCCTTGAGGTGTAAAGATTACCCAAGCTGTAGAGGCAAGCCTCCGAGTGTGTCGACTAGCACTGTCTGCATACCCAACGAACACATCGGAATCACTTGACATCTGCCACAATGACGAAAGATAATATCAACGAAACGTCCATAATACTAAAAGAAACTAAAAAGTAATAGTACAAAGACTATACATATGTTACAAAAAGTTACCCACAATGACCTGCCTATGAGTAATACTTCTTGAGGTAGAGCCCATTTCTAGGCTCCGCCAAAGCATTCCCTTCAAAATCAACCAGACAATAAGCACCCTTTTTTAAAACCTCTTTTATGATGAAAGGTCCGAACCACATGGGTTTGAATTTTCCTGCCCCTGGGGGGTCCTTATCTTGGTCATAAACCAGGACAAGGTCACCTTCAGAGAAAATCCGAGGATGAATGGACCTATCATATTGACACTTGACCTTATGTTTATGAGCCTCATTGGCCAAGGCCGCATCACGACACTGCTCATTGAGATGCTCAAGGTATACTAACCGTTCTTCAAGTGGAGAAGTGTCTGGCAATAATTGTATTGCCAATTTTAGAGACGGGATCTGACATTCGATGGGCAAGACTGCCTCCAGCTCGTAAACGAGTTGAAAAGGTGAGAAACCGGTTGCAGTCTTAATAGATGTTCGGTAATCCCATAATGCCGAGTATAACATCAAATGCCAATTTGACTTGGTTGATTTGATAGTTTGTTGTAGAATGGTCTTAAGAGTTTTGTTTACAACTTCCACCTGCCCATTTGCTTGGGGGTAGTAGGGTGATGAATGTTCTTGCCGTAACCCAAGCTTTGATGTTAACTCAGTCATCATCTGGTTCTGAAAGTGACTGCCATGGTCAGTGACAATCTCTCTCGGGACGTCGAACCTTGCTATTATCTGATTGAATAAAAAGAGAGTTGCAGTCTCTCCATCATCTTTAAACGTTGGCATAGGTTCAACCCACTTTGTGAAGTACTCTACAACTACGACGATATAGCGGTGCCCCCTTGCTGAAGGAGGGTTGCAAGTAGTGTAATCAATCCCCCACCTGGTGAAGGGACCAACTGTGATGACAGGAAACATGGGAGCGGGATGTGCCCTCATCTTCCGAGAGAATATTTGGCACAGATGGCACTTCTTAACCGATTCGATACAATCTTTGATAAGTGTCAGCCAGAAGTAACCTGCTCGTAGAATCTTTTGGGCTGTTGCCAACCCAGACAAATGACTGCCACAAGCTCCGGTATGGAAATCGTTAAGCACAATAACTGCTTACTCATGAGTGAGACATCGGTGTAGGATGCAGTCTACACCTCTCCGATACAATGTATTATCGATTATGAGATAATTCTTAGCCTGATGGCGTATGCGTTGATGCTCATCACGAGAAGCAGTGGCAAGGCACTTCAAAGTATGGAGATAGATAAGTATATATCCATACCAGGGAGCCGAAGATGTGATCAAAAACATATCTCCCCGGATAGGCGATTCTTCAGGCACAACATCACCTGACTCAACTGAAAGTTCCAAAATAATTTTTGCGAAGACCAGTGACTTTTTCGACTTTGTTGAAAGTTTTTTCTATGTCCTTTCATGCGGGAAAAACCTAGGATACTGAATACCTTGGTTGACTACTGGCATCCGGATGCAAAGGCATTCATGTTAGAGGGGCAGTCACTGGTGCCCACGATCGAGGACATTTACTTTTTGACTGGCCTCTCTAGGAGAGGGGAACCAGTCAATTTCTGGACTTTTCCTGTGGGGCCGCATAACATAGCAGAATTGATAGGTCTATACTGTGCAGCTGATACAGACCACTCGAGCATGCAGGTGCCCATAAGCAAGATCACTAACGTATCACTACAGGTGATAGTGTTGCTTATTGGGCGAATTACTGGTTCTGCGGCTCTACATCAGGCGTCCCGTGCACAGATGAACTGTGTAGTCCAGTGCTTAAATGCATAAGTTTTTGATTGGAGTACCACATTGCTTGAATGTATGAAAAGGAAGCTAACAGATTTTCGTTTGCGAAAACATAGGAACTTCGGGTTCGGGACCATTCTGTGTTCATTCTTTTTTGAGAGAGTTTAGAGTTTTAATCCTCGAGTAGTGGTATGAGGGCATCAGGTCTCTCTTCCTGCTATGTGTAGATGGGCAGTATCACTGCTGCGATAGGGTGGCGGAAGGACCAATGAGTCATTCGATGATGACTTCTTTGTGTGGCTGTCACGATAGATCTCGGTTATAGAGGATTACCCCTATGTCGGGATTGATCTTTCGAGAGACCCTAAGATACCAGTACCTCTTGGTGAGGAGAGAGGGGAGATGGGTAAGTCTCCACCTTTGTAGTTTTTTTGTTGTATATGTAATTTTTATGTTGTTTTGTTATATATATCAATTTTCTTTTTTTTTTAGTTATGCCATAGTATTTGACGGATATGTGTTCATTGTGTGCAGATGTGGGACCAGTGCGACCCGCTGAATATGTGAGGAACATGCGTCGTCCTCGGCCAGGGGCCACACCTGTCGCTGCAGGGGGACCAACAGTAGCAGGAGATCTTCCAGCCGGGGAGACTGAGAGGGTATTGAGACGAGTCAAGCGTAACTTTACTACGCTCACTCGCACAGTCCCAATGGCAGAGATTGAGGACTTGCCACCATCTATGCAGCCTCATGTAGTGGGGGCAACACGGACGTGGGTCCGGTTGTTTCGGTGTTTAGCCAATGCTATGGACCAGTATAACAGGGCCCATAGATCTTGACTTTAGCTAGACATTTTGACGTGCCACGAGCACTACGTGTATATATATTTTGAGGGCATAAGCCCTGTGACTCGTTATCGGTTATATTTTTGAGGCACTTGCGTCCATCTATGTACTCTGGTTACTTTATGATATTATATATGGTTTTTTGGTCTTTTGTGTCTTATGGATCATGTGTGCAAAAAACGTATTTACATGTTTATGTGAATGTTCTTTCATATGTGTGCAAGATGCCAATCTAAAATTTGATTAGCTAGAGTATTTGTAACTTGATTTAATCTCCTAGGAACATGAAAATATGTAATATAATCAAAGTTTCGTTCTAAGAGATGTACCCTAAGGAAACGTCGGTGTAAAGTTGGATCATGAACCCGGTATACTCTGTTTAACTGAAACACAACCAGTTGAGCGTTGAGATAGACCCGGAGATGAGAGATACCCAATGACAAAGCATCACGAAGAAACTCAATAACTGCACTATACTTGGTGACATTATTTGTGGTGTCACCTAAGCATATACCTCCGGAAGATAATAACTAGCCTTGAGGTGTAAAGATTACCCAAGCTGTAGAGGCAAGCCTCTGAGTGTGCCGACTAACACCGTCTGCATACCCAACGAACACCTCAGAATCACTTGACATCTGCCACAATGACGAAAGATAATATCAACGACACATCCATAATACTAAAAGAAACTAAAAAGTAATAGTACAAAGACTATACATATGTTACAAAATGTTACCCACAATGACCTGCCTATGAGTAATACTTCTTGAGGTAGAACCCATTTCCAGGATTCGCCAAAGCATTCCCTTCAAAATCAACCAGACGATAAGCGCCCTTTTTTAAAACCTCTTTTATGATGAAAGGTCTGAACCACATGGGTTTGAATTTTCCTGCCCCCAGGGGGTCCTTATCTTGGTCATAGACCAGGACAAGGTCGCCTTCA
>ML793780.1:22378-62156 GCA_009831015.1 Picea engelmannii
CCCTTTTTTAAAACCTCTTTTATGATGAAAGGTCTGAACCACATGGGTTTGAATTTTCCTGCCCCCAGGGGGTCCTTATCTTGGTCATAGACCAGGACAAGGTCGCCTTCAGAGAAAATCCGAGGACGAATGGACCTATCATATTGACACTTGACCTTATGTTTGTGAGCCTCATTGGCCAGGGCCGCATCACGATGTTTCTCATTGAGCTGCTCAAGGTATACTAATCGTTCTTCAAGTGGAGAAGTGTCTGGCAATAATTGTACTGCCAATTTTAGAGACGGGATCTGACATTCGATGGGCAAGACTACCTCCAGCCCGTAAACGAGTTGAAAAGGTGATAAATTGGTTGTAGTCTTAACAGATGTTCAATAAGCCCATAATGTCGAGTATAACATCAAATGCCAATTTGACTTGGCTGAGTTGATAGCTTGTTGTAGAATGGTCTTAAGAGTTTTGTTTACAGCTTCCACCTATCCATTTGCTTGGGGGTAGTAGGGTGATGAATGTTCTTGCCGTAACCCAAGCTTTGATGTTAACTCAATCATCATTTGGTTATGAAAGTGACTGCCATGGTCAGTGACAATCTCCCTCGGGTCATCGAACCTTGCTATTATCTGATTGAATAAAAAGAGAGCTGCAGTATCTCCATCATCTTTAAACGTTGGCATAGCTTCGAACCACTTTGTGAAGTAGTATACAACTATGATGATATAGAAGTGCCCCCTTGCTGAAGGAGGGTTGCAAGTAGTGTAATCAATCCCCCACTTGGTGAAGGGACCAACTGTGATGACAGGAAACATGGGAGCGAGATGTGCCCTCATCTTCCGAGAGAAGATTTGGCACAGATGGCACTTCTTGACCGATTTGATACAATCTTTGATAAGTGTCGGCCAGAAGTAACCTGCTCGTAGAATCTTTTGTGTTGTTTCCAACCCAGACAAATGATCGCCACAAGCTCCGGTATGGAAATCGTTAAGAACGATAACTACTTCCTCATGAGTGAGACATCAGCATAGGATGTAGTCTACACCTCTCTGATACAATGTATTATCAATTATGAGATAATTCTTAGCCCGATGGCGTATGCGTCGATGCTCATCACGAGAAGCAGTGGTGGGGCACTTCAAATTCTGGAGATAGATAAGTATATCTCCATACCAGGGATCCGAAGATGTGATCAAAAACATATCTCCTCGGATAGGCGATTCTTCAAGCACAACGTCACCTGACTCAACTGGAAGTTCTGAAATAAGTTCTACAAAGACCAGTGACTTTTTGGACTTTGCTGAAACGAAGTCTAAGTCAAACTCCTGGAGGATGACTATCCATCTACTGATTTTTCCTCCTATTACCCATCGTTTCAACATGTACTGGAATGGATTCACGACATCAATGATGGTGGTCTTGCGAAACAGAACATAATGACGAAACCGTTGAACAACATGAACTGTTGCCAACACAAGTTTTTCGATATGAGAATAATTGAGTTCCGGTCCTATGAGGCCTCAGCTCAGGTAATAGATCACGTATTCAGAGAACAAGTCATCTTCCTGAACTAAAACCATGCCAATGGTTGACTCTGCTGCAACCATATATAATAAGAAATATTTGTTATAGTTAGGTGGCCGGAGCAGAGGGGCAGTTGTGAGGGCATGTTTCAATGCGTCGAAAGAATGTTGAGCAGCATCATCCCAGTAAAATGGAATGTCTTTCTTCAGTAAGCGCATAAATCCCTTGGTGATCTCGGCATAGTTGGTGATGAAGCATCGTAAAAAGTTTGCCTTGTCTTGTAGACTATGAAGTTGAATGGGGGGGGAAACTGAATTATTGCCTCAACCTTGAGAGGATCGACCATGATCCCTATTGTTGACACTACAAAACCTAACAATCGTCCTGACGTTACGCAGAAGCTGCACTTGTTTGGATTCAAGCGAATCTGAAAGTAGCGACAACGTTCGAAGATAAGTCAGAGGTGTGTGGGATGATCCGTTCTCTTGCGAGATCGTGATGCTAAATCATCTAGATAGGCCTCAACTATATGCTTGAGTTCATGGAAAGAAAAAGACATGGCCCACTGAAAGGTGGCTCCAACATTTTTGAGACCAAAAGGCATCTTACGATATGCGAATGTACCCCATGGGCAGATGAATGTCGTTTTGTGTTGGTCTTCGGGTTTGATTTGGATTTGATTATATCCTGAAAAACCGTCCATGAAAGAAAAGGCTTCGCAACCCGCACATTCATCAATGATCTAATCGATGAAAGGTGTGGGAAAATTATCTTCGGAACATGCCTTGTTCAAATCACGGAAGTCGGTACAAACACGAATCGTGCCTTTTTTTTTATTGACCGGCATAGGATTTGACACCCATTAGGTCAAATGGATGGGATAGATAAACCCATCTTTTAGAAATTTCTCAACCTCAACCTTAATGGCTTCTTCTTTCTTAGGATTAAATGGACAAAGATTCTGCCGAACCGACTTGGCAGCAGGATACGTTGTGATTTCATGTTCAACTATTTTTGGATCGATGCCTGGCATTTCCTCGTAAGACCAGGCGAAAACGTCACAGAATTCTTTAAAAAGACCTATGTAGATTTGTATCTCTTCAGGGGAGTAGTCAGCTTCGACGAAACATTCTCCACGACGCCATGGTTTCGGGAGATATTGATCGGTAAGGTTTTAGCGATAGTTTCCATATTACCCTCAGCATAAACCTCATGTGTAGCTAAGGGATTAATAGGACAAGACCGATCTCCCGTCATAGTCACGGTGAATTATCCTACTTCAATTCGGCTTAACTCTAGGAGGAAGTATGATCTGTGATGAAGATCTTCCCAGGGTTTATTCGGACTAGTCATTGCTTCATCAGAGGGAAATACTAAGTCTAATGAATCAGTGTGAGCGAGAGAACCCTGAGCCCAAATAGGCTCTAGAAGTGGATCGAACTCTTGTGCAGGAGCTAGATCAGTGTGGGCTGAAGTTTGCTGGACTAAAGAGTACGCTACTTTAGCTACGGACAAGGGCATGGACATGCACGGGTGCCCTGTCCCATCCATCGTGGCCGATGGGGAAGGAAGTATCCACGGATCGTCGAAGTAAGTCGTGCGGAATGACGAAACTTGAAAAATCTCAACCTTATGGTGATTGGATATAAACTTAATATCACCTTGAGGGGGTGGGTAATCAAAGGTACCCATCAAAGATGGGCACAAACCAACCCCTACATTGATGACACCTGGTTGAGGATTATCAATCATCGGGATCGTGGATGCCCCCAATGCAGGGTTAGGTCTGGAGAAAGACAATTGATCGATGGTCATTATCCGACCCTCGTGTGGAAACAACAAGACCCGAAAAACTGTAGCAACCACAACTTGCATGGCATAAGTCCAACTCCTTCCTAATAAGAGGTTATAGTTGAGGGGAGAATTGACTACCTCTACTTCGACACATACGGTCTTCCCTCCTAACTGCATGAGGAAAGAAGGAACAATACCATATGGTCGAAACGAACGACCGTCGAAAGAGGTGAGGAGAGTAGGTGACGGAGACAAAACGGGTTGGCCAACGGCCTTCCAACATGCCAATGACATAACGCATGTCGAGGCGCCCTCATCAACCACCATGTGGAAGATATTCTGAGTAAACATTTTCATGGGATAAGCCACTACTATCTAAAATGCTACGTGGTAAGGCAGACGAGGTTTTAAGTCGGTTGTATCCAGCATGATTGTACCCGGATTACAAGTCTCGATAGATCCTAAAGCGGTTAACAAGGCTTTCCTCTGGGAAGGGCAGCTTTGGAGGACCTCCAAAGAGGATATCGCACAAGGGGTTTGTGATAAATCTTCCACCACAGAGTAGTTTTGGGCGGCCTTTGCATTTGGGCTATGAGAAGCTTTTTTGAATGCGCCTTTGGGAATGCATGTCATTGTTTCGCCCAACATCTTCTCAATATGTAGAGGAAGAGATGGGAGTTCAACTTCTTTACCCTTCTCAGAAGTGCTTGGTTTACTATAGTCATGCGCTCTAGTCGATATAAAAGCATCACCCCTCACCATATATATGTTCACGGATGCGGGGTTGTTCACAGGCGGAGAGGGGTCTTGGCTGCCCCCTTCCATGCTTGCAGAGGCTTGGGTTAGATTTTTCCCATGTTGAAATGGATTGGTCATTACAGCCTGTTGTTGCTGCGTCACAAACTTTTGGGATTCTACAAGCCGAGGACATAGATGGGTCGGGTGGTCTTCCGCACACAAGTTGCATGGATACCTCGCCTTCTGTTTTTCAGTGTTGTCCCTGCCAGCATTATCGGTAGGTTTTTTATCCCCCTTACCCTTCTTTCATTGTTTTTTCTTTCCTTCAGGTTGTTGGGTGGCCTTCGGGTTAGTCGATTGCACTGTGTGTACCTCCGACGTTTTTGTAGGGGGAGCAACCAAAGTAGTAGTTTGGTTGGCCGTTGTGTGTTGTATAGATAACTACTACAATTTCTTCGTCAATTGCTCAGCAGGCTTTGTTTGTGCTGAACCAACAATACCATCGACATGTGGTCCAACTTTCTGTCTAGTTTTATCAAGTATTGAGCGTGGCGCATCTGGAAAGATGTTGTATAATAAACCGGATTGAGAATAGATGAGCTCAAATTGTTGAACTCTCATGATGGCGTATTCTTTGGAGAATACTCTCGACGTTGCAATGTCTTTGGATAACCGCGGGACCAAAGACTTAAGGAACCACTCAAGCAAGAATGCTGGTGGGACTGGCACCTTAATTAAACTCTTCCGACGTCTCCATTCTCGAATGTGATCAGAGATATGGTCTGCTATTGTCTGTTCGAAATTGACGAGCAACTTTGTGCCAGCGTCATATCTCACAGGTAACTGGAAATGGTTTAGGAAAGCCATCGCCAGTTCATCGAAGGAAGAATATCTTGAGTCATCGAGCTCAATGTACCATTTTGCGGCACTCCCAATAAGAGTACGTTGAAACAATCACAACTGTATGGAGTCATCTTTCAACGAGTTAGATGAGCACCAAAGATGGAAGGTAGTCACATGATCTCCTGTATCTTCGTTAGGCTTGGCTTCAAAATTTGGGATGTCGGAAGGCAACTTCGTCGGCATAGGAGGCCAATGTGGATCATGACAGATAGGGTCATTCAACAACCTCGTCAAATTTGGCAAGTGCAAAGTCGCCAGGAAGGGTAGTTTGGGTTGTTGGTGATAACCTGGGAAAAAGGGGCCTGGAGTTTGACTGGCACCAGGTTGCCAGGAAAAGTTCGGCTGTTGGCCCGAATTCTGGTAGAAACCATGGCCCTAGCTAGCGTATGGATTTTGCGTATGTGGAGACATCATCAAATGATTTCCAAAATAGGACATAGATGGTTGGGCATGCATTACATTCAAAGGACTTTGGGAAGGGTTGCCCCATGTCGGTCCCGTGGGGATATACATAGTAGTTTGTCCGGGGTTCCATTGATTGTGGAAAGAATTACCCTAGATCAACATTCCGGATGAGGGAATGGATCCCTGCCAAGAATTCCAAGGCCCTGATGCGGAAGAAGTTCCTAGGTTTTCCCCCTGTGCAGGAATAGTACCCTACATAGGAATAGGTTTTCCAAAACTAGGATTTCCCCCAGTCGGGAAGGTGGCTGACGAGAAGGCGTTAATACCAAACGTTCTGATCAAATAAAATGGTGTTGAACCTACCAGCATATTATATGAAGGTGGTCCTTGACTCCCCACTCCAAATAAACTATGGTGTGTAGGTTTCTCAGTGTATTGTTGATGCGAGTCACCGAGTGAAGGGGATGAAGGAGGTATATGACCTCCTCCATAAGCGAAAGCATTAAAAGGAGCAGGAGTGCCCCCCATGTGACCTTGTAGAGGAGTGCTAGAGCTCCCTGCCCCCAGACCTGAAGTCTGTAAAGTGGAGTAGGAAAGTACATGACTTGTACCCGAACTAGGCATCCCGTATGAGAATGGAGGGCCTGTCGCACTTGGTCTGAAAGGGGTTGTGGCCGCTGCCAAAGACAGGATCAGACCACTGTGCAATGTAGAGGTGGTCGAGACCATGGTGGCTCGGACCGGCGACGGTGGGTTAGGAGGTGAAAACTCTCTTGTGGTGACAACCATAGTGGGAATTGAAGAATTCCCAGAAGGAGTAACAACATTTGTTTCCATTGCTGTGTGCGACACTGTCTGGCGCTCGTAAAATTGAATTGGTACAATGAAAGGTGCCAAGAAATCAGTGGTTGGGGTTTCAATCGAGCCGAGAGCATTCGCTCCAAGGTCTAAAATGGTCAATTCCTCTGGATGTTGGTCGGGCACAATTGCTTGTGACCCGATCACTTCAAAAGACCCTTGTTGGTCTAGCTTTCACCTTAATGGTGGCGGGGGTGGCTCCAGTGTAACCGGCGGCAGGTCAAGAAGCCTTCGTGACTGACGGAGCTCGTGATCCTCCACTGTGTGAAAATATCAAAGACACTCTAGGGTAGTCTAAACATTCAAAATTAACACACACTAAAAAATTCCCTATAAGATAAGACAGGCAAACACTAAATTAATTGGAAGAACAGTTACAACAACCAACACTAGAGCAACTTACCGGTGCAAGTGCAACTCGAAAACGGAAGCACCCTCCAAGTATACTCTGCAAAGCGTGGCCCGATGTCTGTCCTAGGTACCATGGTATACCCCCGCAGTCACCTGTGTATGTCCCTAAAAAATATAGGCAACTAGGTTGCCAGCGCGCGAACAGTCACCAAGTGGGTACAGTCGAAAGTTGGGTAGACCACAATGAGCAGGGTATCGAGCCCGAAACCTGTCAAGGGTATCGAAAGCAAGTGGTCCGAAATACAACTGAGGACCTTGAATGGATTCAAGACCCACGAAGCCCTGTGACAAATGCAATCGACGGAATCCCAAAACAAGCCCTCTATATGTATTCTCCACTACGATTGGCCCAGCTTTGGAGGGGTTATCTCCGCTACCTTTCCGCATGTGACCTCATGTTTATCCCCTGTGTTAGAGGGGGGTCCCAGATAAATTTCACGATACTGGACTTAGACACTCCCTAACTCAGACTCCAATGTTTGATTGTAATGGCCTTGAAGAGTTTCCGCTCCAACCTAATCCAAGGCCCTAATCCTGAACTAGTTGGTTAACCCTACAAACATAAAAGTCTAATAAATTTTAGATTTAGCGTTAATTTTATGGATTTGTCTTATGTCAAGGGGTATGAAAGTGAAACTGATGATGTGTAAAAGACGAAATAAAAAATGAATAAAAAGATGGAAACAAAAACTTTCACTTAATGCAAAATTTCAACAACTTTTCAATTTTTTTTTTTTTTTTTTAAATTTTCTAAGATTTTGGACAGTAAACTCAAAAGGAATTTCACTCGACTACAAGCTACTTATGATCTAAGTAAAATGAAAAAAACTTATGAAATAAAAGACTTTTCCCTGGCTAATAATGCAGAATCACACTCTTCAACCAAACAAGAAAATGAAAGAGTTATTTATTTATTTATTTAAATGCTGATAAAGCAAAAAGGAAAAATACCAACAAGTAAAAAACCAAGAAAAACAATTCTGGCCTAAATCACAGATCACAAAGAATCACTTCAAGAAATCACACACTGGCAACTTAAAAAATGACTCTCACACTTGTCCAAAAACCCTAAAAAATTCTTTTTTTATGACAACTTTTAAATGAGAAAGAGCAAGCTAAGGATAATATTAATCCTAAGTTACTGACTGCTAAGAAAGAGATTCAAAAACCTGAGAGGTATAACTCTCATCAAGGGAAAGGATTACTACCTTACCCTCAACAAAAACTGTCCTGCACAAGCACGCTATTGATAATCCAACAACAAGCGTGTGAACGCGAGCTGTATAGAGCCATAGGGAGTGTACACATGGGCTGACCTTATATAGGCCATGTGTATCTCTAAACTCTGAGAAAAATTAAAAACAAACAATCCAAACTAGGAAGAGACCACTGATATTGATAACCAGGATCTCCTGAAGGCTTGGACACTCTCTTTAATAGAAAAAAGAAAACAACGAAAGGCAAAAATTCATAAAGCAAACCAATCTGAGATAAGACTGCAAACAACCAAGACTCAGACAGAGTTCCAGAAAACCCTTGAAATTGACTGATTATAAGAGGGAAGAGGATGACTGCCTCAAAAATTTTCTGGAATCTTCACGCTACTACTACTTCTTCAGCTAGCATTCACACGCGGGCTGTAAGAGAATAGGGCGCGGGTACACGCGTACATACCTTTTGTAGGCCGCGTGTACCTTTGTGGGTCTCGAAACAACATAGTCAAGCAAATAACAGAGACAGTTGGCATGGGAAACCAGACTCTTTGCTAGCTCAGACTTTACAGAAACTAAAAAACAGGTAAGAAAACCAGTCTTTTAAAACTACCCAAAAAATAAAATTCCAGGAACCCTAGAGACTTCCCCAGTACAGTCGCCAATTCTGTTGTGAGGCAAATCCCCTTATGGACTAGAAAATATGGTTATATTATGCATGCAGATATGACCGAAAGAAATCTACTTTCTACCTTCGTCCCTAGACTTAAACCCCATTCATTTTCAACAAATACATGGTTTAGACCAACATACCTTGTTCCGGATGTTCGATGTCGATCCTCCTTTATGCTTGATCACTTGTTGGAAGCTATCCTCTATAGATTGACCTGCGTACAAAACAAGCAACAAACTACACATGCATTTTACCTACAGACTAATGGGTTAGAGATTCAAACATATATTTACTGAACTATGATGAACTCATATAGTGGGACGGGAAAAGCATTTCTTTATTATTAACTTTAATGAATCAACTTACAAATGTCGAGATCGACCACTGCTCCGTGAATCCTGATCCTGGACTCCTCTTCAAATGTCCTCCAACTTCTTTGCTTTGTATCTCTTCTTGCACAAGGATGGCTAAAGAGTTGGGACAATGAGAATATGCAATTGGGCAGAGTTTCTTTTCTCTCTTTTTCCTCCTTCCAAATGGGACCCCTAACCCTTCTTTTATAGGCTAGAAGGAGCTAGGTATTTGGACGAACCCTCGGCCATGCATGGTCGGGAGTTTCAGTTAACTCACCCAAAGTTGTGTGTTTTGTCGACAACTTTCCTTTTTTCGTGCTTTTGTCGGTCCACACGGGCTATTTTAGTTCATCTAGCCTGTACATGCGTGTAGTAATGGAGTAGGGTGCGCGAGCCCTTATAAAAGAGGTTTTTTAAAGAGTTTGTTCAACAGTGCTTTGGAAAAGAAGGGATTTGAGATGGCCTGATGCTAGGTAAGCATGTATGGTGCAATTTAGGGTTATAATACCAAGGGAAATTTTGATCTTCAACTAGGATCCAAGGGTTTTTTCACAACAATCTTCCACAACTTGGAAGACCAAGAGAGGGTTTTTGAAAATGGGCCCTATTTTTACAATTCGGTTGGGTTTTACTTAAGGTTATGGACCAAGCGCTTCATCCCCGAGAAGGAGGACTTCACCCATGCCCTTATTTGGATCCATCTCTATTCAGTCTTCCAAGAATTTTGGCTAGAAGAAATCATGGAAGGAATTGGTAATACGTTGGACATTTTTGTTAAAGTCACGGAGGCTACCAGAAAGAGACACTACAGTTCATATGCTCGGATCTGTGTCTACATGAACATTTCCAAACCCCTCCCGGGGTCTATATGCCTTGAGTATCAAGACGAGGACTGGATCCAAACAATTGATTATGAACACATCCCATTTTGTTGCTGAAAGTTTCATGAGCATGGCCATCTCTTCATAGAGTTCCCACTCAATGCTCCACCCAAGTAAAAAATAATAGCAACAGAGAAGAACAAGGATGGATTTACCTAGGTGCAAGGGAAGACAAAGCAAGGCCCTAAAAAGCCAATCAATAATCATGTCATTTCTCCCTTTACAAGTAATTCCTTTGAGATCCTAAATCAAATCCGAGAAAATCAAGAGATGAGGGGGACCCATCAAAATCCCCCCAACAAACAGTCAAAAGAGGTGGAGCATATGAACCAAACACCTGTTATTGAGCAAATCACTCATGATTTTGGGTTAAGCCCTGAACTAGAGGAGAAAAACCTTGATGATGAAGGTGATATGGAGATCGAATTGGATGAAAAAGAATTACTAGAGATCAACCTGGCTAGTCTTGAGGAGGCATACCGTAAGCAAGAATTTCTTTCCCTTCCCCATGAGTAGCTGTGGAAAGTCCACAAAGTATTTCTTGATTCCATTTTGGGAGCTACTTCAAGATCCATGGTTGGATTGGGAATCCAAAAGGATTCTTTGAAGGGCTCTTACAAGTAGTCAAGCGAGGAGAAAATGAGAGGTGGAAAATCGACACAATGACTAATTCATGATGTGGGAAACTTCATGGTTAACTCAGGTCAGATCCAATTGATTACTGAGATTTTCCATCCCCTCCCCTCCCAACCCTCACCATGAATATTATCTCATGGAACATAAGGGGCCTTAATGGTAAGGATAAACAAAGGCTTCTTCGAAACCACATTTTGGAAGAAAAACTAGATATTTTATTCCTTCAAGAAACTAAATGTGCAGGAAAGTAAGCGGATATTATTCTAACCACGTGATGGAGACAATGTAAGTATGTAAATACTGATTCTCAAGGATCAACAAAAGGCTTATCCATCCTCTGGAACTCGACAACAGTTATCCTAGAAAACTTATTTACAACTGGATGGAATATATCTGTCAAATATAAGGCAATTGGATCTGACAAGGAGGGGTTTCTCACTAATGTTTATGGACCGCAATCATCCCCAAACAAAATCCTCTTTCTGAATAATATGGAAGGTCTTGGCGCAATTACCCAAGACTAAATATGGATCTCGGGAGGGGACTTTAACATCATCCTATCCCTCAATGAAAAGAGAGGAGGTATCCACAGGCTGGAAGGAGATAGTGATGGCCTTAATAACTTGATAGCTAATCTTCGACTCGTGGACTTGGGGAACAGTAATGGTGAATTCACTTGGAAAGATCAAAGATCAGGAACCTAGCAAATAACATGTCGTCTGGACCGCTTTCTAATCTTAGAGACACTAATGATAGAAGATGGGATTATGGAATCAAGCGTTTTGTTGGTGGTTGGCTCGGACCATCGGCCAATTGATCCAAAAAGGATCCAGAGAAGACTAAGGATAACTGATAATTCGCAGAAGCACCTCAAGAAGCTCAGAATGGCCTCAACAAATATAGAAAGGGAAAACATTCAAAGTCCTAAAAACTCAGTGAAATTGGCACCATCACGAAGAGCACGTCGCAAGATTTCCAATGACGTAAACGAATCGTCAAATGGAGTTACAGATTAAAAGATATTCGCAGTCAAAGTTTTGGTCAACCTAGCCCAATCAGCAGGGATGAGTCAGCATCTGTACTATTGACATCAACATCAGTATGGATGACGTCAGCGTCCGTACAAGGTACATGGCACACACAGAGGGAAACAAGTGTCATGATGACATCAACATGACGTCAATATGATGATGTGGCAGCACCACAGGCTTCCACGTGTCACTCATTTTTGGACTTTTCCAGTTAATCTGTGGACCAATGAGAAAGTACCACATGGCAATCCGTACAACCACCCAGTAGGTGATGTGGCAAGCTGACATAGGAGGTTGACGTGGTAGAGGTGACATGGTTGTCCATGTAATGTGGTGGCGTGGGCCAATGAAAGGCCGCCACGTGGCCCAATCATGGGCTGCCATGTGGCAGTGTGCAAATGCACAAGGACGCCCAACAACTGGAAAATCCAAAAGTTGGCGGGGTTGGCTGGCACCAACCCCCAATATTACAAGTTGGTAGAAGACTCCACCAAATCTAGCCAGATGGAAACCATATCCGCCAAAGAAAGCATATCCATAGAAGGCTTCGGCATAATTAGCCAACCACCAAACAAACTCCGCCATATATACATAGCAGTGAAATAATACACCAAAATGGGAGTCCGCGGGTTCAACCCTGGGATCTCCCCTATCCATTCTACCTTTTCCATGTCCACCCAACCAATTGGGTTAGGATGTGACTTGGTACAATCCGCCCACGAATTTACTTAAGTTTTGGAATTTGCCAGTGCACAGGGGTCAGACCAAGGCACGCGATCGTATGGATAGAGGCACGAAAAACGAGAAATATTTCCATTAATTTATTGCAGGTGCAGGCACAAAAACCGAGATGAATTTTCTCATGGGCCTGAAAGTGCCAGACTCATATTGAGGCGTGAAGATAGTCGTTTTTTGGTATTTCGACACCACGAATTCAATGGTGTTGTTTGTTTTCTAATATGAGCAAAGATTCTGTAGCTTAACTCCAAAATGAGGTATACTTATGTTTTTTGCCAAATTCTTTTGTTGAGTTAATAAAAAGGCCTACCCATTTGAGAGCAAGACTCGGAGATGTAGTCCACCAGGGATGAACTTTGTTATCAAGTTTTTAGTGTTAAGATCTGATGCATATGTCTCTTCATTATTGAGTTTTCCCTTCTTTATGGTGCACTTCATTTTATGCTCATTTAATACAATTATTTAATAAGTCACATCGATGAAAAGATCATGTATCATGTTGGTATCAAAGCAGTCATATTTTACTTGAATTGTTGAGTGTGAATGCTTACTAGGGCCAAGCATAAATAGGGTGAAGGAACACTTAAGAATTTCAACCCATAAGTTGGTTTTGAATCTCGAAGGAAGAAAATGGCCGAAGAGGACAAGCGTGATGAACAAGAGAAAAACTTCCATATGGTATTTTATCGCATGTCAGAAATGGTCGAGCAAATGTATGGAGACTACGAGAAGAGAATGACAAAGAAAGGGAAGAAAAATGAAGCACCAACGGATGAAAATGCTTCAGTGAATCAAGGGGATGGAGGAGACCCTCTTGAGCCTCCATCTTCACCATCAAGTTCTAGCTCTTCTTCTTCTCATCATTCTCATCATTCTAGCCATCAAGCTTATTTTAAGAAACCATTATTAAAGCTTGATGTAAAATTTGCTTTACCTATGTTTAACGAAGATTCTAATCCTGAAAAGATACATAATTGGATCTGACAGGTTGAAGTATATTTTCGTGTTCAACAGATTGATGAAGAGGAAGTTAAAGTACAATTGGTCTCTCTTCGGTTGGAAGGCACTGCTCTCATATGATGGGAGAGAAAACTTCAGGACATAAGTAAGTGTGGTAATATTCTTTCCTCGTGGTTGGAATTTAAATCAACAATAAGGAAGAAATTTTATCCATTGGGTTATTTACACAAAGCAACGATGGAATGGAAAACTTTAAGACAAAGTAAAGGTCAAACTGTACAAAGTTTCATAGAAGAATTTAGGAAGAAATATCTTGCACTAAACATTCCTTTAGATTCTTATGAAACTTTAATGAAGTATATTGGCGCACTTCACAGTTATATTCATCATACTTTACTACTGTTTAACCCCACCAGTCTTGATGAAATTTGTGTGCAATCCACTCACCTTGAGAACAAGGGAAAACATGTTCAAGAGGATCCCACAAAGAAACCTTCCAATTTCTCACATAAGAAGTTTAAAAAGTTTAAAAGGAAGAACAAAAAGACCGCCACCACAAAGAAGGGAGAAGGAAAGCCATCTTGCACTCATTGCAAGAAACATGGACACGATGATGAGCACGGTTGGAAACTACATCCAGAGAAGAGACCAAAGAAGTTCGGTGGAAAGGGGAAGACAAAGATCATTCCTACAGTGCAACAAGATCTTGGTTTTGATTCAAGAAATGAGGAAAATATCACAGTGGTTGGAGTACAAGGTAAATATTCCCTTCATGCTAGTTCAAGTTCCAATAATGAATCTTGTGATGATGAAAGAAAGAGGAATGAATTATTTCACTTAAGGTTTGTATCTAAGCACACTAAGATAGATACATGATTTGATTTGGGTTCCCAAGTAAACTTGATATCTGAAGCACTTGTCAAAAATATGGGTCTTGAAACTAAACCACATCGAAAACCTTATCCTCTTGGTTGGGTATGTGACAAAGAAAAAATTAATGTCACCAAGCAGTGTAGGGCCATATTTTCTATTGCTTCAAAATTGGTTGATGAAGTTGATTTTGATGTTGTTTCACTTGATAAATGTGGCACAATGTTGGGGGGTCCTTATGTTTATGATAGAAAAGCAATCTTCTTTCGTCATGAGAAAAAATATTACCTTACTAAAGGGGGAGTGGAATTTATTGTTAGAGCCCATAACATGAGGGTAAACACCACACTTGTTAGTGCAGGACAAATGAAGAGACTCATAAATACTAATAAGAGATATTTACTCATGGTAGTAAGGGAAACAGATGTCGGAACATCTGACGCCTTCCAAGGATGTGATCCTTCTCATAAGAAATAATTAATTGATATTGTTTCTAAGTATGATGATATTTTCCAGGAACCAGATGGATTACCTCCTAAGAGCGAAATCCAACATGAAATACATCTTCAACAAGATTCTCCCCTTCCTAATGTGGGCATGTAGAGGATGTTGATTGTAGAGCTCACAGAGATCAAGAAAAAGGTATAGGACTTGTTGGATCAAGGGGTCATCAAACCCAACTCATCTCTTTGTGGATCTTCGATCGTGATGGTGCCAAATAAGGATGGCACATGGTAGATGTGTGTCGGTTACCGAGCCTTAAATAAAATCATGGTGAAAAATCGATACCCTCTTCCTCGTATAGATGATTTAATTGATCAATTAAAGAATGTTGTTTATTTCACTAAGTTGGATTTGCGCAGTGGATACCATCAGATCAGGGTTGCAGAACATGATGAATGGAAAATTGCCTTTAAAACCAAACAGGGATTGTTTGAGTGGTTAGTTATGTTGTTTGGGCTTTGTAATGCTCCAAAAACCTTCATGCGTGTGACGAATGATGTATTCAGGCCATTTCTAGATGATTTTGTAATTGTATATTTAGACGACATTATTATATTTAGTGGGACTTGGGATGAACATGTAAGGCATGTAAAGAAAGTATTAGATACTTTGCAAATGGAAACGTTGTATGTAAAATTGTCCAAATGTGAATTTGGCAAGACTTCACTTGTGTACTTAGGTCATATTGTAGGAGGAGGACAATTGAAAATTGATCCTTCCAAGATTGATGTAATTGTAAATTGGCCTGAGCCTACAAGTGTAATCGAAGTACAAATCTTCTTAGGTGTAGTCCAGTACTGGAGGAGATTCGTTTCAAACTTCTCTTTTATTGCAGCTCCTTTAAATGCCTTAACCAGTGTGAAGAACACTTTTCAGTGGGGAGGAAAGCAATAAGAGGCCTTCGACACTTTGAAGTAAAATATCAGTACTGCACTAGTATTAGCACTACTGAATCTTCAACATCCTTTCGATATCGAGACAGATGCCAGCAGATACACCATGGCTGCAATATTGATGCAATATCATAAGCCTATATGTTACCACTCTGAAACTTTTAACCAAGTTGTTGTTAACTATCCTACATATGATAAAGAGTTGTATGCATTAGTTCAAAGTGTAAAGAAATGGAAGCACTACTTGTTAGGGAAAGAAACAATCATACATATAGATCATCAACCCTTACAGTATCTCTAAGCACAAACCAAGCTGCAACAATCTCGACATTACAGGTGGATGGGTTTTCTTCAACAGTTTCATCTGGTGATCAAATACAAAAAGGGTACAAGTAACAAGGTAGTTGATATGCTTTCTAGACCTCCTATTGTTGCTTCTATTATTTTGAAGAATGCTTCTTTATCTCATGATAGCTATGTGGAACAATATGTTGTTGATGAAGATTTTAAAGATGTATTTGAGAAGCTAACCCATGGTGCACATGTAGAGAACTATTATCTGCAGGGAAAACTACTCTACCATCTTGGAAAGCTATGTATTCCTACAAATGAACGAGTCCATGTAATACGAGAATCTCACACTTCTCTTGTGTCTGGGCATCTTGGGGTGGGAAAAAATATGGCTCATCTGTAAAGATTTTGTTACTGGCCTCAAATAAAAACAATTGTAACTAAATATGTAAAGGGGTGTGTGATGTGTTCTACTTGTAAGCCCACTAATAGAAAATTGGGGCTATACTCACCACTTCCTGTTCCATCCCATCCATGGGAGAGTATCTCCATGGATTTTGTAGGGGGTTTAACAATGTCAAAAAGTGGTCATGACTATTTGTATGTAGTAGTGGATAGGTTTAGCAAGATGGGTATCTTGATTCCATGTAAAAAGTAGATCACTGCTGAGCAGATTGTTAATCTCTTCTTTCAATATGTTTTGGTTCACTTTGGGTTACCCACATCCATTGTCTCGGATCGAGATACTCGATTCCTTGGATATTTTTGGACAAACTTGTGGAGAATTATGGACACCAAGTTGAAGAGGAGCATTGCTTTCCATCCACAGACAGACAAACAGACATAGGTTGTTAACCGAACAATGGTACTTTTTCTTCGAGGCTACTGCAACAAGCATCCCAAATTATGGGTGAACAAATACCCCATGTACAACATGCTTACAATCGAGCCTTACATTCCTCCACTCAGTGTTCTCCATTCGAGAAATGTTTTGGGTATTTTCCTAAGGTCCCTTTGGACTTGATGTATGGGAAATATGTCGATTCCAATGAAGAAAGAAATGAAGACAAGGCCTGCAAGTTCATTCAAAGGATCCAACAAGTGCACCAAGCAGTCAAGGAACAGTTGGAGAAGAGTCAAGCATAATATAAAGCTAGACATGACAAAAAAAGGGTTGGTCATCAGTTCCAGGTTGGAGACCAGGTATGGCTTCACATCAACAAGGAGTGGTTGAAGGGTGAAGGCAAGAAGCTCAATCCCATCTGATATGGACCCTTCACTATTTTGGAGAAAAGTGGTACCAATTCTTTTCGTCTAGATCTTCCACCTTATATGCAGATCTACTCAGTTGTAAATGTAGAAAACTTGAAACTTTTTGAGCCTCCCATGATCATGGATCAGGGTGAGGAAGTTTCCATACCTTCAGTTGATGATTTTGCTCTTGATTACTTGGACAAGTTGAAGGAATATATCATCCTGGACAGAAGGACAAGGAATTCATGCAGGGGTGATGTTGAGTATCTTCGAGTGGGCTTAAAGGGAACACATCCAAGCCAGGCAAAGTGGATCGAGAAGGACAAGGTGAGGGAACTCTTCCCTCACTTATATGTTGATTGATGAAAGATTTTGGTGGTCCAAAAAGCTCTTAGTGGGAAGGCATGATCCAAAAAGGATCCAGAGAAGACTAAGGATAACTCATAATTTGCAGAAGCACCTCAGGAAGCTTAGAATGGCCTCAACAGATAGAGAAAGGGAAAAAATTCAAAGTCCTCAAAACTCAGTGAAATTGGCATCATAGTGAAGAGCATGTCACAAGATTTCCAACGACGTAAATGACTCATCAAACAGAGTTACAGATCAAAAGATATTCACAGTCAAAGTTTTGGTCAACCTAGCCTAGTCAGCAGGGATGAGTCACCATCTGTAATGCCGACGTCAACATCAGTACGGATGACATCAACATTTGTATAGGGTACGTGGCACATGCAGAGGGAGACATGTGTCATGATGGCTTCAGTATGATGACATGGTAGCACCAGAGGCTGCCACGTGTCACTCATTTTTGGACTTTTCCGGTCAATCCATGGACCAATGGGAAAGTGCCACATGGTAGTCCATACAACCACGTGGTAGACCGTACAACCACTCGAAAGGTGACATGTCATGATGACATAGCAGGTGTTAGCACTATAAGTTGACTCAAGACTGCAATTGAATCAAGCCTGGCACACCTTAGAATCAAATTGATTGAATTAGAATGTATTGGATCAAGAAGAAGAAAATGAGAAAGAGAAAAGACAATAAGCTATTGTAGATCAGTGATGGACCGTTGGGCTATGGAGTCAAGCAAACACCCTGCTCATTAAATGCAATCAATCTGTATATCATATAAAAGGTTTATATTAATAATGGATAGAAGAAGAGAAAAAATAACAAAAAGCAGAACATTCACAAGGCAAAGATCATCTCTGCATAAATGAATTCAAGGTGCTTGAATGTAAACAATGACTAATAGGAAAGACACATCAGATCCATAGATGCTCAAGAATCCATTAATCAAAGGAAACCATGATCCTCAAGGTATACGATTTATTCAAGTAAGAAGACAAATTAGAATGAAAACAAGAACACAATCTGACAACACACATATTATGAACCTTCAATAACATAAATGCTTACAGCCCAAAATGCCCCTCATGCTTACAATGATAACAACTAAAAAATGCCTCCTACAACTTTCCCACAGCTCTTCTTGGATCTTCCAAACTCTCTCTAAGACCTCTCGGGTCTTAGAGATCATTCCCTCTCTTTTCTATAACAATTTACAAAATATATAACAGATATGTCTCAAGCCAATTGATAACAAACAACTAAAAATAGCCATGATGAAAAATATCAGCCACAATATATGGGACAAACTGTAAGGTCTCTCAATTACTAGAATCTTGAGAGTCAAAAGATTTGTTTTAAAATGATCCTATGCTTGATATGGAAATTTCTGCCAATCCTTGCAAATATGTTGTTGTTATGTTCAATTGATGAATCCCCTACCACCTATAAGGTTTGACACTTTTGCTGCCTTGAAAACAGGATCTAATTGACTGCTGGAAATTGGGTTTAAGTCTTCCTTATGTCGAGCTTCTTCCACCTCAAATGTTGGAGTTAAATCCCTCTAAATATGGAATGTGCAACCGATTTTGTACTTAGAATCTAGAAATTTTAGGTGCTCTGCCACTTGTGCTAAAAAAAATGTGTTATATGTTTTCCACCTTTTCATTTGAAGACTACTCTGCAAGTAATTTTGAAAAATTGGATACCTAAAGATGGTAATTCTGCATATATGGAAACAAATGCCACTCTTGGTAAATCAAACAAGGCAAGGACGAGCATACGAGACCTTTACAGTAAATCGACCATATAAACAAGTAATAATCATTAGCAATCCGCATCTTGTATCAGGGCATGGTGTAGATGGGTGGCATTTAGATGTAATCTTATTCCTCTATGAAAATAGATATTTTCGGTGCCTTCAACACAATGTAGAATCGAGTATAAATAGGTATGATCAAACCGATCCACCTGCACGTTTGTTCCCTTTTGATTCGACCTTGAGTGTGGATCTCGTGTACAAATATAGATAATAGATATAGGAATTCCCTGTTTCCACAAGAAGTTGGCTTGATTCCCTTTCTTGTCCATCAGGCCCTGTAACCAAAAAAATTAATTGGCAGTGCAGTCCAGTCATGGGAATATTCTGCAAATTTAAGAAAAAACACCACTCTGTACTGGGTATCCTCAAACAAAAGCCTGCAGTCGATTCGACCGGATACATAGAACCACCAAAAATATTTTAACTCAATAAGCATCTCAAATCTGGAGTCGTTTATTGAAACCCAATTCCAATAGTGTTGGTCATTGCCCCATGCGATGGATAATTCTATTGTAGATAACATGTATTTGATCTTCCCTGTGGATCGTTCCAACGAAAATATATGGGTTCTTCCGTCTATCAGAACAAAATCATAAAGGCGAAAATAGAGTTCTCTCTTTGAAGAAAATTAAATGGGAGTGACGGTTCTGGGAAGAAACTGGTAGAATTACTGAGGAATGAATTTTTTCCAAAGGGAGTCACCATTGGCAACAGATGTGAAGAGCCTAGAGATGGCTGAGAGTCTGCAAGTGTTGCATGGAGTAGTGAAGGAGAGAATGGTCGATATACATCTTTCTATCAATTCGGGTAGATTGATCTCACTTGAATTCTCCATGGTTTCCTCTGTTGGGCTCTCATGAGCGACCACACTACTCATGCTGAAATTAATGATCTACAAACTGCAAATACAGGGTGAATTTAGAATGATCTGGTCACAAATATGAAAACCCTTTCCATAAAAATATAGTCCACGAAGAACAACGCAGGAATAAAGGAACACTTGGATCTTTATCTTTAACACTTGGTGATGTTGGTGTTTCTTCCCTGATGCTTCTAACATTCGTAAGCTATGGTGCTGCCTGTAGTGTGTTGGTGTAGGTGCTTGGCTCATGGACTTGGCACTTTTTGCTTTGTGTAAGTGCTGTCGATCTTGTAGGTTAGGCTCAACATGCCCAAAACATTTTTTATTAAATGAAAATAATAAAACTCCCCATGGTTGCTTCTCTTGTGACTTGGCAGTTGTTGAGCACTTGGCATTTGGACTTCGCCTAGAGATCTTTGTAATAGGATTTCTCTTGACACCCACAACACTTTATGTGTGTGCATTGTCGATTCCTTGATCCATGGAAATTTGTTTAAACACTTACATGCACATCCTGATACATGGCTCATGGTCTCAGGTGCTTTAATCTTTTGTGCATGCAATAAGGATTATCCCACATGAAAACCTTTATTTTTGTTAAATAAAATTAATTAAACCCTACATAAAAGGTTGAGAGACAAATTTGGCTAAAAAGGCTAAAATTGGCTTAAAAGAAGCCAAAATCCCCCAAAAAATTAATATTGGATCAAAATAAATCCAAGCTCTGGACCTGATAGAAAATAAGCTTGTACTCGATTTTTGTAAAACCAAGAATGTGAATCTCGAGCATTTACTGCGAAATCTTGATGAAGGTGCTACCAGAAGTTCTCGTAGCGAAATTTTTTTCTTTAAAAATGCCCAAGATAGAAAGAGTGTTAACAACAGGCTGATGTGGTAGAGGTGACGTGGTTGTCCGTGCAATGTGGTGACGTGGGACAATGAAAGGCCACCACGTGGCCCAATCATGAGCTGCCACATGGCAGCGTGCAAATGCACAAGGACACCCAACAACTGAAAAATCCAAAAGTTGGCGGGGTTGATTGGTGCCAACCCCCAATCTGCCAAGTTGGTAGAAGACTCTGCCAAATCGGGCCGGATGGAAACCATATCCGCCAAAGAAAGCATACCCACCAAAGGATTCACCAGAATTAGCCAACTTCCAAACAAACTCCGCCATATATACACAACAATGCAACAATACACCAAAACGAAAGTCCGTGGGTTCGACCTCGGGATCTCCCCTATCCATTTCGCCTTTGCCATGTCTGCCCAACCAATTGGGTTGGGATGTGACTTGGTACAATCCACCCATGAATTTACTTAAGTTTTGGAATTCGCCATTGCATGAGGGTCAGACAAGGGTTCGTGACCATATGGATGGAGGCACGAAAAACGATAATTTTTCCATTAATTTATTGCAGGTGCATGCATGGAAATCGAGACAAATTTTCTCATGGCCCTGAAAGTGCTAGACTTAGATCGAGGCTTGAAGACAATCGTTTTTGGGTAATTCGATGCCACAAATTCAGTGGCGCTATTTTTTTTTTCTAATCTGAGCAAAGCTTCTGCAGCTTAACTCTAGAATGAGGTATACTTATTTATTTTGCCAAATTCTTTTGTTGAGTTAATAAAAAGGCCTACCCATTTGAGATCAGGACCCAAAGATGTAGTCCACCAGGGACAAACTCCGTTATCAAGTTTTTTGTGTTCAGATCCGATGCATATGTCTCTTTATTATTGAGTTTTTCCTTCTTTATGGTGCACTTCATTTTATGCTCATTTAATATAATTCTTTAATAAGTCACATCGACGAAAAGATCCTAGATCACCAATCCAACTATGGATGGACATAGTGAGCTCCCCATGTCACAAACCCTTCAGGTTTGATAAATGCTCGTTAATCCACTCCGACTTCCAAGAGAATGTTTAGCAGTGGTGGGAGAAAGCGACCATCTCTTATGGCACTATGATGTACCATTTTCAAAAAAATATTGAATAATTTCAAGCAACATCTTAAGGAATGGAACCAAATTTTCTTTGGTAACATCTTCTAGGATCAAAGAAATTTGGAGCAGAAAATGAAGAAAATCCAACATACAATCATGGCTTAGGGAAGATCGGATCAACTGAGGGAGGAAGAAGCTCAAATCAAGTAGCAAGTTGACGCTAGATATGCACAAGAAGAAACCCTCTAGATAAAAAAATCCATAATTTAGTGGCTCAAAGAGGGTGAGGAAAATTCCAAATAATTCACAGATCCATGATTCAGAGAAGGAATATTAACCAGATCACTAGGCTTGAGGATGATTAGGGACAACAGATCTTGGACCATCAGGGAATAGAAAGGGAACTGGTAAATTACTATCAGAATATGCCCATGGAACTAAATGCTGACATATTTGAAGTGATAGCTAAAATAATGAAACACATTACCTCACTAATCATGACTGAACAAAATGTATCTCTCCTTTGATAGGTGACCCAGGAGGAAGTGGACCAAGCCATAAAGGAAATGCCCACAGAAAATCCCCAAGTCCAAATGGTTTCACCACTGATTTTTTTCATCATTGTTGCAATCTGGTTCGAGAAGAGGTTTGGCAGTTAGTTGAGGACTCTCGCACTACCCTCATTTTGCTTCCAACGCTTAATGCCACATTTATCAATCTATTCCCAAAATAAGAGCGTGTTTCCCAGACGAAGGTATTTCGTCCAATAACACTATGCAATGTCATCTACAAGATAATCATAAAGGTAATTTCCCTTCATCTCAAACTTCTTGTTTCTTTCATTATCTCTCATGAACAATCAAGTTATGTTGAGGGGTGCCAAATCATGGATAATGTTATTCTTTCCCATGAGGTTATTCACTCCCTAAAATATGCTAGCACTCTCAGCATGCTCATTAAGTTGGATCTCTCCAAGGCCCTTGATACTCTAAGCTGGCAGTATATGCATTCACTTCTCCTAGCCTTTTGCTTCAATGAAGATTGGGTTAATTAGATTGTGTCCCTTTCTTCTTATACTTTTATTTCCATACTGATAAATGGGGTTCCTTCCAAAAAAAATTCTCCCTTGAGATGCATTCTCCAGTAGGACCCTCTCCCACCTTTTCTCTTTGTCATTATGGCGGAAGGCCTACGTCATTCTATAAAGGCAGCCATAAGTGAAGGATCTGTTGAAGGCTTTCTCCTGAATGTAGTGCAACCCCTAGTCTCACATATTAAATTTGTTGATGATTCCATGTTGATGGGTTCCCCCATGGTCAAAGATGTTGGCTAGATCCTTAACAATATAAATGACTTTAGCATAGCCTTTGGTACCTCCATCAACATTGATAAATCCTATATTTTCTTTTTTAATACCCCTCATTCCATTCAATCTTTTATCACTCACATATTGGGATTCAATAGGAGTTCCCTTCCGTCCAAATGCCTTGGTATCTCCTTACTGATAATGCCCTCTATATCCACTCCCGGGATGGGCTTCTCTTGGCCATCGACAAAAGCCTCAGTTCTTGGACCTTCTGCTCCCTAAATCTAGCAGGTCGTTTGGTATTATTAAAATATGTTTTGCATGAAATTTATATCTATGTCTTCTCATCCTTGGCAACCCCTAAATCAGTGCCAAATAAAATTAGAAACATACAAATGAATTTCCTATGGAAAAGCACAAATGAGGGACAAAAATGGGCGCTCGTTAATTGGGAAGGTTTATGCAAGCCAAAGCTGGATGAGGGCTTGGGTCTAAGAGATCACAAACTACTTAACCAAGTAATGGGAGCCAAATTTTGGTGGAGATGGATCACTAATCCAGGGGACCTATGGGCCAAGATGTGGCACCAAAAATATATGCATGGGGTGGATGATATGAATTTTATTAGATGGAATGAGATCAATTATATGGAATGTGTCCTAGTAGAACCTTTCCCAGATCCAAGAGCAAGCCTTTTGGGAAATAAGAGTAGGTAGAGATGTGCTATTTTGGATGGACTCTTGGCAACAAATTCCATTGTTGCATCAAATGGATCGGTTGCTCGTATTACATGAAAGCATGGATATAAATCAACAATCTTGTGTGGCCATTAGATTATTGGCAACGTTCTAACTCACATGTTTTTTGGAGAGAATGGAAAATACCCCACAAAAATCTAGGACTATATGAGTACATCGACCTGTACCTTGGAAACATGAAGCAACACTTAGAAATATTAGGATCAAACAAGTCCAAAATATCCTTAGATGGGGGCACTCCACAAAAGGGGTATTCTCCATAAAGGAAGAATATGGTTTAAAACCCCATTGTCACCTATTCCTTAAGGAGAATGTCTGGATCAAATTTGGAAGGCCAACATATGGCCCAAAATTAGCACCTTCCTCTGGTTGGTGGCCCACATAAGAATATTAACTTGGGAAAATCTCCAGAAGTGTGGCTTTGTTGGGCCCTTTTTCTGTCCCCTTTGCCTCCAATATGAGGAAACCATGGAACATATGCTAAAATGGTGTCATTACAACTCAACCCTATGGGATCATGCTACCCAAATAATGAAAACCTTTTATCGTCACAGGGACAACATCATTAACACAATTGATAGCTAGAGAACCTCAACATTCAAAATCCATGTTCTAAATCATGTTTGGAAACTTCTTACATGATTTTTACTGTGACATCTATGGAAAGAGAGAGATCGGAGAATCTTCCACTCAACAAATCTTCCATGGAAAAACATCTAGTCCAAAATTTAAGACAGCATCAGGGAAACTGTTCGACAACGAAAATGGAGTGAAAAATCCCTAGTCCGTGACCAATCAGAAATACAAATTTTGCTCCAATGGATTCTTTGTCTATCCCTAGACCCAAATCTTCCATCCAGTCGTCTCAACTCATTTCAAAGGCCCGTGAATTGGAAACGCCCTCCCTCGAGCTTTCTTAAACTCAATTTTGATGGATCGTCTAAGGGAAACCTAGGCCTAGCTTGGTTTGGAGTGGTTTTTAGGGATGGACATGGTCAAATTCACCATCTCCTAGATGAAAGCCTAGGGCATGACACTAATAACACTTCTGAACTCTGGGATCTTATTCGATGCATTCAGTCAACTTCTTTACTAGGATACAATCAATTAATAGTGAAAGGAGACTCCCAAATTATTCTGGATTTGCTTTCTTGGTTCCTTAATGGTTGGGAACCTGCCAATATTTCCCTCAGCTGGAGGCTCCTTAGCAACCTTTAATTATACCTGTTGCTTCAAAATTTAGTCCTCATTCCATCTCATGTCCACCGCGATGCTAACAAACTTGTGAACAAGATCACCAATGAAGGAGAAAACAACCAAGAGCAAGACCTAGAATGTGATTGTAATTAAAGGCTATCACACCCGTTGTTCCTAGAATGTGTAATCATGGCCCAACGAGAAGACTCACCCCTGGATGGGGTGTTACTGTAACAATCATGAGGATCATCTCAGGAATTGTGTCCCTTTCCACCCGTCCATTCGATATACATCAAGGGTGCATGGAGGGAAAGTTTCATAGTTATAAGTGCCAAGAAATTAAACTAATTAGTAGTTTGGAGTGTGTGGAGAGTGCCATGGACCCAACTCTTGGTACAATTTATGAGCGTGTCATTTATCATTGAAGATTTATATCAATTGCTCTGTTAAATTCTAAGCTTATGGAGGTTAGGATGGATGTGATGGTGGTCACTTCCAACGATCGTCTTAACTTGGCATGCTTCCACCAAAGGCTCATTTTAGTATGGTTCTTTTGGTTGTAAGAAACTGGTTCCTTGGACTCCTCATCTATTTTCCCTGGCTTTGTGTCTCTCCGAATGTCGAGGGTGAGGGAATGTGGAAGGGTTGGCTATCGTAGGGGCTCACCCTGGTGGGGTGGTTCTTGGATCGAGGTTCAGGCTCTGATTATGGATAAACTAAAGAAAAAAACTATAGATATATCAAATTTTTTGGTTGTAGAATGTGGGGATTCATTGCCGCGATGCAACCATCTCACAAGGATACCCTCATTTGGGGCTATAGATTTGAATGGGTCGAAGAGATGGATTCACCTATGGGGTAGTTCGAGGTCCATTTTGTAGCCAAGAGAAAGGACACTATTGAGAAGGAATCCCTTCCTCATGAAGAGTCCCAAAAGATTATGCTCAAGGACTGCACAAAGCCCACATAATGTCGCTTAGTGGAGGAACATTTGCAACTCATCTTTGAGGTGAGAGGGGAGGTGGTTTATTTGAATTTCAAAGTGGAACAACTGGACACCAAGCTATCTCTATTTCTAGAATTATATTCTCATCTCTTGTCTCATCAACATGCTCATAATTTGGATCACTAGAGCATGGTGATCCTATATACGACTATCCCCTTGCTGGTAAGCCATTTTGTTGGCCCATAGGGAGCTCCAAACAAAATTCCTAGTCTAGTTGTTGTCCCTTGACCAAGTTTTGAGGATTCTTGGTCATGTTTGACCTATTTTGGGACTTCGACAGGCTATCGAAGATGGAGCGCAATACGAAGCGGAGATCGCAGGATCTCGACCCCTTTTTAGGATTTGGGATTATGTAACAGGTATGGGAATATCGTCCCATGGGTTTACCCATGTTTAGGCCTATTTTGTATGTATAAATAGATGTTGGGAGATGTAGTGAGCATATGGAGATACTAATGGCTAAGTGCTAGAGTTGGATATGTGTGATCAAGAGTTGTAAGTGCTTTGGTGCATACTATGTGAGACTTGCAGAGCTAAGTGCAAGTCATTGTAAGAGACTATGGAAGGCTGTGTGCTTAGATCTACTCGGGGAAGGAGGATCTAGTGAGTTGCGCAGATCTCTTGTCCTCTGTGGAGTAGGGTTTTTGAGGCTCTGTGCATGTAACTGATTGAAGAAGCTGATAAAGAAGAGAAGAGTTGGTGGACGTAGCCCCAGGGTGGGGGTGAACCATGTACATGCTATGTTGCTATGCTTTGTACGATGTATTGATGTGCTTATGTGTTTTCTTTCTTAGTGCTTAATAATGTGGATGGATGTTGGATCTAACTCATATACATGTGCTTAGTGCTAGAATTTGCTAGATCTGATATGTTTCATCGTCCTAAGTGCTGCTAGATGCTAGATTTGGTTGAATACTACGATGCTCTGTAATTAGGGTTTAACTGCACTGTAACTGAGACTAAATATTGATGAATGTTAACTGTTGAGTGCTTTGTTAAGTGTTAGAATCACAAATCTGTGTCCCAGCTAAGGTTGCAAACATCTGAGTCTTGCCACCACCCTTGCCTCTACCTCGGGTGAGACTTCATCTACTTCACAGGTGTTGCTGAAAGGGCCGGTAGTTAGGGTTTTGTTGGTGCAATGTTGTAGCGTTGAAACCTGGGTCTGCCCTTGTGCCAACAAATGGTTCCGTTGTCGGGACCTGAAATTGTGATTGCTGGGAACTGAAGAAAAATAAGCTTTGTGCGAAGATCTGACCTGAAATTGTGAAAGATCTATGCGTAGATCTGTCACTCTAGTGCACAGTATTCTACTCGATTTGTGCTAAGAAAAGAAGTCTGATTTGAAGAAAAGAGGTAAGATCTGAACGCTTTGTGCTCTGATAGAGGTAAGATAGTGAAAAGCTTTAGATTTGGAAGCTTTGTGCTCTGCTGAAGATAAGATTAGTGGAATTTTTTATTTCTAAAGTATGGATCTAGGTATGTTTGATAAGATTTTTCCTAGCTTGAAAACTAGGGCACTGATAAATGAAAGAACATTTGATATGAGTAGATCTGATAAGAATAGTGAAAGATATGTTATACCTATGCATAGAGAGATTATTTGGACTAACAAATGGATGCAAGATCCTAGAAATATTTTTTTGCAGGTTATCTACCATGATCCTAGTGCGTAGTACAGGAAAGGCTGGGGATCATTTAAGCGAAAGAGAGGATTAACCCTTTGTTACAGTTGCAAAAAACTGGGACATCTAGCTAAGGAATGCCCTAGAAGAAGACCTATTTTCCTCTGTTGAAAAGCTATGGACCATGAAGTTTTGGATTTCCCTAGAATGATTGCTAAGTTTGAAAGGATGAATATGAGACAAGAAGACCACGAGAAAGGTCAAGCAACTGAGATTATGATAGAACCCCAGAAAGAATCAGAAAAAGTATTGCTACAGATGAAAGAAACCCTGAATGACCACCAACATATCAACTTATCAAAGATCTTCAAAGAAAAATAATGCATTGAAGCAAGAATAGGAGACTTCGACATTGACTGTGTTCTGGATGAGGAAACACATGTAAATATTATGACATAAAGAACTTGGGAAATTCTAGAAAATCCTGCTATGATTCCTTCATTAGGAGGAATAGGATTATTCAAAGGAAAGCTGATAACCCTATGTGGAAAGCTTACCCAGATATCTATGAGTGCCAATGGAACTTCGACAGAGGAAGAATTTGAAGTTGTCAAATTTATTGAGAACAACACTCCATTTGCTATGTTACTAGGGAAACCTTGGATTGAAGGAGATCAGGACAGAAGAAAAGAAGAAGAAATCCTAGAGCAAAAGAAGCAAGAGTTAAAAGATTTCATGACTAGGAGGATCACACACTTGATTGAAGAACAGGAGAACTGAGCGAAGCTACTTAAAACCAGAGACTTGGATGTCAAAGTAGGAAGAACACTAGAAGATTCGCAGAAGACTGAAGTACCTATTCTAGATACAGATGAAGTATTACCCCTGATTTCTAGGAAAGAATCTAAACAACGTGAAGTTACTCTGCTGAAAGAAGACAAGAATCAGAATTGAAAAAGGAATACTGAGACGAAGCTCACCGGAAAGAAGGCTAGAAAAAACTAAGTAAGAAGAGAGCTAAAATCGAAAATTTATAGAAGGTTCTAGAGGGAACCTCGCAAAAGGAAAATTTGCAAAATTGGAACTTCGCCGGGATATCAGAACAACATCACATGGCACTTCACCATGGCGAAGCAATATAGTTGTTGGGGACAATATAACTGTTAGAACGACGACCCGAATGGGTAGAAAGGCATTTATGATCAGAAAGTTCGCCACCAGACCGTTGGTACCATGCCATAATGGACAAAACTGAGTTAATAAAGGTTTCTCACCTGTTGCAAGAGATCTTTTGCCAAGTTATCTATTCATCCCATCGCGCCATGCAACGAGAACACTTTTTCTAACCGTAAATTTGAGTCCGCAGACTAGTTGATTTCACACAATGATCATCGCATTATTTCCATTCATCCCGTTTCATTGAGCAATTACTCTTCAAACCCGAGATATTCAACCACGAGCGTGCATGTCAAACAATCTTAGCGTTGCAGAGAAAATTGTCGAAGAAGTTCTCATTGACCTAATGACTGAAAGAGTAATGTCTAAAAGAGCGATGTCTACAAGTATTCAAGCATCATCTATGAGAGGAGTGCAAGCCTCTCCATCGATTGCTTTCGGAGCCAGATCATCCAGACCATCAGCGGAAAAGAGAACCAAACACAGAGATGACCTAGCTATTGTGAAGCTGATCCCGACCATATTGCCCGATTACATCCTGCCTTTGGCTAGTGCGGTGAGTCGAGATAGCATGCCAAGAGATTTCGAGTACTCCATGATTACTACATACCTACCGAAGGGGATACACGCAGTTCGAGCATAGCAGGACAAGATCACAGCGTTGAAGTTTAGTGACTTCAACCTCGAAGATTGCAAGAACTACAGTATGCTCACCCCGTACAAATACTTGACCAAGATGAAGGGGAAGAACTAAAATATAATCCCCAACCGTGGACGATGAACCTTGTGCAGTCCACCCTGCTAAATGTAATGAATATCCCACACTTCGAAAGGCACCGGGAAGTCAACGCCCGTGTCAAGCTATTACTTTCATGTTACCATGGTGGTTACTTATGACTAGAGTGTTATATTACAGTCGATCCGACATTGATACATAGGATCACAAGATTAAGTATGCAAAGACTCAAACCGCATGAGTTCTATCCAGGAAAAGCCATAGATCGCGCTAGCACAAAAGATCAAGGATACATACAACGATGTTGAAAAGGGTACGCGAGGCTACAAGGTAGCCTCCATCCAGAATGGCCCAGTGTGCCTAGCCTGCCAGCTAATAGCCAAAAATATACTAAGGAAGAACAAACCTACGCAGGTCTTAGGATTTGTCGTTGACCTCGTAGGAAAGTGCGTGGAAGGCCTGTAGATGAACTGGGTGAAGTACCTAGTTATTCAACTAGAACTAGACTGTCGCAAAGCACAGGATCAGGGCTACAAGTTTCACTTTAGCTGACTTCTGATCCTCATTTCCTTTGTTTCCTGGGAGATGCTGGAAGGTGCGACCTTTCTAGATATTGAACCATTCGAGTCGCTCGCTACGAAGTTCACTACCCTTTGGTACTCGAGTGATATGAAGAAATAGTGGCAGTTGAACGCTGTTTTTCACACCTATTACCTTCAGCTGAAGAGAGCCATCGAAGATGAACCACGCATGAACCCGAACACCGTATAGAGATTTCAACCCCTGATGAAGTTCTGTGCAGATCGACACTTCATCTACATAATAGCGTGAGCCAATGAACATAAGGAGAAACTTCAGTCATACTACAAGCTCACAGAAGAAGACCTGGAGGAGATCACTAAGGACTAGTCTACAGACCTCCTTATTCCTGCAAACACTGCAGAGATGTCCAACCCTGATAGCCCAGAGACCACACATAAATAACATGATACACTCGGGCCCATCAAAACGAAGAAGACCAAAGAGGTCCAAGAATTAAGCAGTGCCTTAGGAAAGACTGCTTTAGTATCACCTAACCGAGGGGGTGACGACGAAGTAGAAGAAATAAATGGAAAAGGAGCTGAATAGAAGCTAGGAGAAGTAACACCTCCTAGAGATGAGGTTGATCTCCTGAAGAAGAGGAAGGTTTCTCCCTCGAAACCTTCTTCCCGGAAGAAATCGAAAGCCACTGTGACCAAGATGAAGACTGTGCTTACTGCCGATGATTTTGACTTCATCATCACAACTCTAAATGACACTTCACTGGAAATCATGGATAAGAAAGAATCTAAGAAGGAGGAAATGTACAATAGAATTGAGATTGAACTCTGAGGGGTACAACATGCCCTTCAGTCTAGCCATGCAGTCTCCACTGCACCCCTGTCATCAGGAGAACCAGAGTTGGGAGATGAGCCAACCCAACTCCACTGACTAGATGATGTGGTCGAAGCTCACCTTCATCGCTCTTAAGAAGAAACAGAACAAGTGTTATCCACAATTTTGGTCATCGTGATGATGTTATGATGATGCCATGATGATGGAAAATCAAGCTCTTCACTAAGAAATACTTTCCTGAGAAAAGTTGCACTTGTCTATTTCCAGAAACTATATTTTTCAAGAGGTTCGCAGGCTGCCTATATACTTGCCTGCGAGAATGCCTGATTCTCGCAAGTTGCATTAAGCTAGGGTGCGAATAGTTCGCACTGTAACAAAGGCTAGGGTGCGAACATCTTCTTAAAGAGGAAAAAGATGAAGTTCTCGAGCCTTCTATAAGAGAATCTTCGAGAAGAATGAGTTGGCTAACGAATGGTTGTTCAAGTGCTGGCATTCCAGATATCTTGGGATCATTTTCTATCCAAGTAACTAAATTATCTTCTCCTATATATTGAGGAGATTTCTCATGGAAAAAGTTATAAGCAAGCTAGCAAGAGATTGATTGGAGAATTGTTGAAAGACTGTATGAAGGACTGATGCTACAACAGCAAGAGACTACAACAAGGTCATCACAAGTGGTTGATTTTCTTCATGCATGAGCAAGTGTGTGTGTCAGAACTAGGAGCCATCGAAAGGAGACCTACGACATCAAGGCTTAGGTTGTAAGTTTTACTTTCAATTAATTCAATACAGTAATATGTCCCTTTCCCATAAAGATGATGTCACTTTATTACATGATTCCTTGATCACATGTATAAACTAGCTATTGAATATATTAATCTGCCTTTACTTTGATTGGTTTGGACTGTTGTGATCTGAATGGTGCAAGAGCATTGGAGTAAAGCTTGGAACAACAGAGACCTAAGGAAAGCGTTCATAAGGTATGTCCATAATCCTTATCTCTTAGTTCATTCAATAGGCTAGATCTAGGGAAAGTGTAGTATTCTGTTCTGTTTTGTTCTAGATCCAGGTGGATCTAGGGAGATCGGTTCGTGTCCGCACTTACGGATTAATCCAGAAACAAAATTGGCGACTCCGCTGGGGATTTTATCCCTTTGTCTTTTTGGTTTTTTGAATTTTCTGTGGCCATTTGCTCTATTTCTATTATTCTCCTGTTTCGTCAGTGTCTGAGTCCTCAGGATACCCTGAGAGACCTTCTGGGTCTATAAGCCAGTTTGAATTTTGCTTGTAATTTCAAATTTTTTAGTATCTTCAGGGATTCTCGCACTGTGTCCATTGACAGCCTGCGAGAACTAGTGAAGTTCGCACCCTGTTTATAGGGTCCAGTGCGAACTGTTCACATCCTGCATTAAAGTGGCCTGCGAGAATACTATATTCTCGCACTGTGTCCAAGGCTTGCCTGCGAGCAAGATTTTGAAAATTTTTGAAATCAAGTTTTGACTTTGTCAATTGCTCAGAACAGTTGATTTGTGTCTATTTGGCTTACTGGATCATTGACTTACACACCTCTTGCTTTAGTTTGCTTGCTTGGAGAGATTTAGGTTTCTAGGTCTTTCTTGCCTTTGGTAACTTGACTTTCTTTTCTTGGCCTTGTTTGGCATTTTCTTTCTCTTTGATTACTGGAGTTGGATGTGTCTGGCTAGCTGAGAACCAGGGATTGGTAGAAAGTTAAGTGCTTGTAGTTTTCTCTTTTGCTTAGTGGTTCGAAGGAACATTTTCATTTGCATTGGGAAGACTCATTGGTTTGGTTTTTGTTTCTACTTTCATTGAAAGAATTGGTTGGGTTGTTTTGTTTGATTCGATACGATTTGATTTCCTTTTCTCATTGATTAGAGTTCCTCTTGAAAGTGAACCATAAGTTTTCTTTCAAGTTTTTGTTTTTGTCATTTTGAAAACATTGCAAAATCAAATTTTAGAGTATTGAAGTATTGAAAAAGACATTTAGAATTGGTTCATTGATAAATGGTTATTTGCATAGGCATACAAAAGGAAATTGTGCATTGCATTTGCATTATAATATTGAGATTGATTCGGAAAATGTTCGCTCTCTCCCATAACTAGGATTCATGGAATGAAAAAGATTATATTTCATCATTGTCCTTGCATTATTTGGGTCAGAGTCACACATCATGAGTTTCACTTTCGTTACCTTTGAGTAATTAACAGCCTTTAAGAACATTACGTAATCTTAAAATCAATCTAGTAACTTTTTCTAGGGCTCTTTACACCAACATATTAGCTAGGCTAGTGCTTTGGAGTAGGAAGAGAGACACACTCTCCAAAAGCTCAAAAACAACCAATAGTATCTTGAGTTAGGGAGTGTAAAATCCATTGGCAACATATTGTCCTGGGACGCCCTTCTAACACAAGGGTTAAGCACTAGGTCGCATTGGTGTTGGCAGAGTTACTAACCCTGATTTGTTGACATCGGTGTAGAGATTGCACGTATTATGGGGATCACTCCGAGGTATACCCACAATTATGAGTGGAAGCCTTTGAGTTGGTTTCGGGCTAGATACCCTACCCTTGCGTGTGGATCGGACTGACGACTCTCCCCCCAGGCTGTACTGTTGTTTGGGGTGACCTTAGTGGCCCTTCTCTCTAGGTTCTTACCCAAGGTGACTGTGGAGGGGAAAGTCTTCATGGTACCTGGAATCGACGTTGATCAAACTCACTCAGGCTCCTTGGAGGGTATACCCATGATTATGTGTGGGAGCTTGCACCAGGGCATAAGTCTGTTAAGCAGGTCGTCAACGTAACTTTTCCACCTTAGCCCCGCCCCTTCTCGTCTCGTTGTTGCGATGTTGGATTTCATCACCAACTAGTGGCTCCGAAATTAGAAGGTATTGTTTGCTTGGTGATTGCCTCTTAGTTTTTGTTTACTAGTGTGTGCTGATTGTTTCTCGAAGTTGACCATAGAATTTTCGTTGGGGAATTTATTACTTGTTTACAATTTCTCCCCCATGACGTTCACGTAGGATGCAAGGTTTGTCCCTAGAACATCCAGAAGCTTCACAACCTTTGCATACAACCACACCTGAAGGTACCCCTGAGGACTCTCCTCATCCGGGTGAAATTCCCCTTGTTACTCTACCACACGTGGACATAAGTGACGTACCAGAAGTTTTTACACCACCTCCACAAGTAGAATCCACTGATCCTCTTGCTGAATTTCGAATTACCAATACTATAGAGGACTACTGCATTCGTCATGGTGAACGACCTATTGGACGATTAAATCCTTCTGAAGAGACTCTTGTTACATCTTCTGAATCGACTGTTGGGCCTTCTCACGGTGTAGTGGGCCAAGATCCTTTCTGGTCTGGTAATTACCGAAGGGTTCTTTTCGGTACAGAGTCACCCCCTGTTTACGCCATCAACCCTCCGATATCTCCAGAGGCAGAGACTACACCCGAAACTACCACTTATCGTTTTATTCTTCCTCCCGAGATGGCCCATCTCGCAATTACTACGAGTGTCCAAACCGAGATTCCTGCAACTACTCTTGCCCCTATCAATACCCAACAGACTCCTGAGGTTAATCCAAATTTACCCCCTGGTTACCATGCGTTGAATCCTTTGTTGAATGTTTCTTATCCAACACCTCCACAAACCCCAGCTAGTTCTCCAGGTGGCCCACAGTTTCCTGGGCATCCTATTCCCGATTTCATCCCGACACTCCCGCAGTTTCCTACTGGAAATCCTAATGCTGGTAGCACTATCCCGACTGTTGCACCAAACTTGCACATCCATGTTGGTGGACAGGGTGGTACCGTTACTTTTCCTTTTCCCGGACACAGCACAGTTACTACACAACCTACAGTTGGCACACAACTTCCGGGGGGAATTATACCAACAACAGGGGGTCCAACTTCACCATTCGGACAAAATATACCTCCTGAATTGGCCCAGTATTGGACTCAACTTTTACAAAATTTTCCTCAGAGTGCTGGGGGGAAGCAAGCTGTCCCTACAGTTGGCCAAGCTTATCCAGGAGTAACTAATCCTATTTGGGGTTCGAGTCAGACTACTCAACCCCAGGTCCCTGCTCAGACTCAAGGTTATAATCCTTGGGGTTACTATCCTATCCGCCCACCACCGAATCAGCCGGGAACTTCCCTTTATGGACAATCTACTTACGCTCCTACTAGTTTGCCGACAGGGCTTCCACCCCAAAGCCACCCGTACCCGCAAGTAAACCGACAGTTGTCGTTCCTTGCTACTTTGGATTTGCCAGATTTGTCTAGGATCCTGAATGATCCTATTCGTCACTCTCCTCAATGGCCTGCTATCCCTGCCAAACTTCCATCGGATATTCCAAAATTTGATGGCAAGCCGGGAGAGGACCCAAATAATCATGTCCAACTCTCTGATGGATGACTCCATTCGCCTTCATCTTTTTCAACGAACCCTTACCGGTTCGGCTGCGAAGTGGTATATTGAATTGCCACGAGGTTTCTTTTCTGACTTCAACACCTTGGCCATGGCCTTTCTCACGCATTACCAGTTACCGATCCGTTACGATACTGGGACTGAGATCCTAACATATTTCAAACAAATGAAAGGTACTCACATCTCAGATCATATACACGAGTGGAGACGTAGACGACGTCTCATTAAACTTAAACTCCCTGATCAGTTACTGGCAGAGTGGTTCACAAAATCTTTTGTGAACGAAATTGGAAAAGACATTGCTATGGGTGGTGTTGTTACAGAGGAGCAGGCTATAAGTCGAGCTCAGTATCTTGATCTCGTTTATTCGCAAATGGGAACACTCTACGATTTACTGCCCGAGCTACCTTGTCCTGGTACTTCCAACACTTCTACTGCTCCAGCTGCCTCGCATGCGGCTGATGGTGTGATCGGGACTGCTCATACCCACTCACATTCCGTTTCAACCACAACCCCTAAACCCATCTCTTCTAATGTGCAGAATGCCCCATCTCCTGCTCCTCCCACCGGTAAAACCTCGAAAGTGAACACTGTTCAATCTACACCGACCGGTAAGAATAAATCAAAGAAAGGGAGAGGCAAGAATAAGGGGGGTAAAAATAATAATCCAACCGAACAAACTACAAATGCTCTTGTTGAAGAGCGGGATAAACGCAAACCACGGTATCCTTGCCTTATCTGCGGTGACGATCACTACACCAAGGATTGTCCTCGACGTGCCGAAGTTTCCAAGTTCCTTCAAGGAACACCAAAACCATCTACGCCGGCTGTCTTGTCTCAACCTTTCCCGTCTCAGCAACAGGCCTCGTTGGTCATTCACGACCAACCTTCTACTTCTACCACATCATATGTTTTGATGTGCACCAGTGATTCTAAGAAGAATGATGTTGCAATCGCAACTAGAGCTAAAGACTATACCTCTTCTAAGGAGAAGGTTGATGATTTACCTCCTGATCTGGTACCAGCCTCTCCACCAAATCCACCTACGAACGGTCCTCTTCATCTCGAACGACCGAGTCTTGATACAGTCCTCCGACCCCCGAAAGGTGTTGTTCGCAAGTCGGCTTTCAATCCTCATGCTCGTGCGGCCCAGAACTACAGTATTGTGGAAGATCTGGCCCAAGCACCTTCAACGATGTTTGCCCTTGAAGTCCTTCAATCTTGTCCTGTGCAACGAAGAGATCTGTTGAAATCTATAGGTGGAATTGATCCTACTGATTCAAATTTGATAGTCTTTGAGTTGGATGAACATGTTCCAAGGTTGCCCTCTCAACTTGCTTTTCAGATACAAGTTATTGTTGCTGACAAGAGCATTTGTCGGACAGTTGTAGATGAGGGGGCCTCTACGTGTGTAATGTCTCTTACTTGTTGGAAAGCCATTGGCTCTCCTCCCTTAACGGAATCACAAAATACTCTGAAAGCCTTTAATGGCTCTGGTTTTAAGCCTTACGACGTTCTTTCCTCGTTGCCTGTCACTCTAGAAGGTAAGACCGTCCAAGTTGAAGTGGAAGTTTTCGATTCTCCCTTAGATTATAATCTTCTTCTTGGTCGTAGTTGGGTAGATTCCATGCGTGCTGTTGTGTCAACACTTTTTCGTGTCCTACGATTTCCTCACCAGGGAAGAGTGGTTACTGTTGATCAGCTTGCCTTCTTTAATTTCGATACTCGCATGGGAAATGTACCGTTCATCGATAAAACCCCACCGGGTTACGAGAATGTTGGAGTCGGTCTTTTAAAAGACTCTTCGTTAATGGGTACCTTTCCCATACCACCACCACCCGATATTCTACACCCGTTAGTTGCTTCGATTAATATGATCTCTGCCGTTCCTTATGAACTTCCGGTGTCTTTTGACCCTTGGATAGTCCCTGATCCTGGAGATCATGCTCGTTTCGGCAACGTCATGCCGTTAAGTCTGGTTGAGTCTGCTTATCATGCGATTCAATCGGAAACATCTTCTACACCCTCTCTGGAGGAGTTGTCTCCTGAGCCTTTCCGTGTCATCTTTCCCACTGACGAGATGATCATGTCCGTCATGGCCGATACACCTTGGGACGATGGGCATCATCGTTCCATACTGTTTCTGGAACAACACACTCTCGAGAATTACCAACGGATTTCGACTCCGTCGACCGCTGTTGTCACAATGACCGTTCTCGGATCTACACATGATGTGTTTGCGGAAGGGAACCTCAGTAACATTTCTCCCACGATACCCATTGATATTTCAGTGAAACCTGGGATAGTAGAAAATGTTCACATTGGAGCTTCGTGTTCTCCAAAGGAAATTATTACCTATACTGCTTTGTTCAAGGAATTTCGTGATGTTTTTTCCTGGAGTTACGAAGAGATGCCAGGTATCGACCCGTCTATCATTGTGCATGAGATCAAAACGTACCCTGGAGTTAAACCAGTACGGTAGCGCCTCCGTCCTGTCCATCCACGTAAAGCGGCAACCATTAAACTCGAAGTTGAAAAACTTCTTAAAGCCGGTTTCATTTACCCCGTGGCTTTGACAGAATGGGTTTCCAACCCTGTACCGATTGATAAGAAAGGTGGTAGTATACGAGTTTGAGTCGATTATTGGGATATTAACAAAGCTTGTCCGAAGGACAACTTTTCAACCTTGTTCGTTGATCAGATCGTCGATGACTGTGCTGGTAGTGAAATCTTTTCCCTCATGGATGGATTTTCTGGCTATAACCAGATTAACATCGCTCCTGAGGACCAACATAAAACCACTTTTATTTGTCCTTGGGGTACTTTCGCCTACAGAAAAATTCCCTTCGGTCTGAAGAACGCAGGTGCAACGTTTCAACGTGCCATGTCTTATGCGTTTCACGAGATAAAACATATCGTTCAACCTTATTTGGACGATTTTCCAGCTCATTCTTTGCGCCGAGTCGATCACCCCAATCACCTTCGAGCAATTTTTGTCCGTTGTCGGTTCTATCGCATTCGTCTGAACCCTCATAAATGCGTTTTCTGCGTAGAATCCAATCGCCTTCTCGGGTTCATTGTTTCACGTCAGGGGATCCGGGTAGATCCTATCAAGGTTGGGGCGATTCTCAATCTTCCTCCTCCTTCTTCACTGCGCCAGCTACAAAATTTGCAGGGGAAAGCAAACTTTCTTCATCGTTTCATCCCGAATTATGCCAAGATCACTCGTGGTTTTACACGTCTTTTGAAGAAAGGTTCAGAGTTTCTTTGGGATAAAATTGCAAACAACGCTTTTGAAGCCTTAAAGCTATCCCTAACTAAGGCTCCACTTCTTTTCCCTCCCGATTATAACAGGGATTACTTTCTTTATCTGGCTGCTTCCAAGTATACCATAGGCATGGTCCTTGTTCAAGAGGATGATAACCATGATGAACATGTTATCTATTACTTGAGTAGAAGTTTATCATCAACGGAAGTCAAGTACCAACATGTTGAGAAAATGGCTTTGGCTGCTGTTCAAGTAGTCCAACGTTTTCGACATTATATTCTCTCCAGGAAAACTGTAGTGATTTCGCATTGTAACCCCATGCAACATATTTTGACACGTCAATTGCTAGGGGGCAAGTACTCCAAGTGGATTGTTATTCTCCAGGAGTTCGACTTGGAATTCGATCGCGCCACGTCGAAGAAATCCTTGGTTTTTGCTGAGCTAATTTGTGATTTCCCCCACTCTGCCACGGAAAATGTCACAGTTGATTCGTTACCTGACGAATCACTTTTCCTTATCAGTACTGATGAAATTTGGTACGGAGATATCATTATATATCTCCAAACTCAAACTTTTCGGCCTTCCTTGTCCAGTAATGAACAATGTCGTGTACGCTATCAGGCTCGTCAGTATATTATCCTCGGCGATACTCTCTACCGTCGAGGCATTGACTCTGTCTTTCGACGAAGCTGAGAAAGATTTGAATGACTGCCATTCAGGAGCATGTGGCAGTCATATGTATGGGTATGCTATTGCCCAGAAGATCTTACGTGCAAGATACTTTTGGCCTTCTCTGTTCAATGACTGCATCACTGCTGTCCAGAAGTGTCATGTCAACCAGACCTATCAACAGAAGATTCGGTCACATCCCGCTCCCCTTCACCCTGTAGTCTCAGTAGGTCCTTTTGCTAAATGGGGCATTGATTTCATGACATGTCACCCTCACTCGGCCGGGGGGCATGGCTATATTATTGTAGCAG
>ML793780.1:73043-89247 GCA_009831015.1 Picea engelmannii
CGGTCCGGTCTGTTCCTGTAACCCAAGGTAAGGGAGACTGGCAACCGAAGGACTGTCTAGGTGACAGAGAAGGTGCACTCTCCTGGGGTGGAACAGGCATGTGGGGAAAGCGGGTCTATGGGCAGTGAGCGTGGGAGTTTCCTAGGAGAGCTTCTTCCTGTTGAATGTGTATGTGTTGTCTTCCCTGTAACCTCAGCCTGAGTCTAGATTCCTTGCCTTGGGGTGGAGCTCGGTCCCAGCTCGGGGGTGACCTATTGTTGAGCTGGTGAACAGTGTGGTCTAAGGCTGGGAGGTTCGTGGAAGGCTTGCACTGGTTGGTGAATGCTACAGAAAATAAAAGATAAGTATTCTGAATTATGTTTTGAACATGTTTTGGCACGACTGTGCAGTATATATTATCATGTTTTCCACTGTGTAAATGAATTAATGATGACTGCTATGACTGGCTTAATTATAGCAGTAACCATATGTTTTACTCTGAGAATTAAGTGTGTTTAATTCTGGTTAAATGCATGTGCTTATAATTCCCGTACCAATTATGTAAACATTCATGTAATGAATGGTGAACCGAGAGGTTTGGGTGAACCTGGGTAGTGGATTGGTACGTTACAAATTGGTATCAGAGCGATTGGTACGTTACACTTTTAGCCACTGAATGAACCTTTATTTAAAGTCAAATATAACCTTTTCCACATTAGGTGAAGAACCAATTGTATGGTGTATTGATAATGGAGGTTTGGTAGGGTCTTTGGGAGGTTGCAGGTTCGACCCTCGTTGACTCCCATAGTATTTTGGTAAACACTAACCAATATTGTCCAATGGGAGGCTTCCATGATTGGCCAATTGGAGGATTCCATGTGGCAGCTTCTCATTGGCTATCCCTTGCCACTTGTCAACATATGATTCGACCACTTGGATAGTACCTTTCCTAGATAGTTGCCAACAAATTATGTGACACATCATCTATTACTTCACCTGTATGATCATGTACCGTGTGTCACCCATGTGGATTTTGACCTTTGAACTGGTTTGAGTGGAACTTTGACCACTCAAAATGTTTTCATACAAAATTCATTCGAGGTGAAATTTACGTCGTTGGTAAGCTATTGCTGAGATCTATGCATTGATGGCATTTTCATGAGAATCTAGGACGGTCGAATTTTGAGCATTTATGAACCATTCTGGACCTCTATGGATGTTTTGGATTGATTCGGATGTATGAGAGGAACGAAACGAAAACACATATTTATGATATTAACACAGAGACACAATGAATAATAACAGAGATACAATAAAACTTGACTTCTATTAAATAAGAAATATGCTGAAACTGTAAAATGCAGACTGAAAACACGCTTGCTAGAATGGTGGCAACTTATCTCTGAGAAGAGATGTGATAGCTACACTCATTCACAAGAAGATGAGTACAATGAGGCTTTGAAGGAATTTTTATAATAAACATGAATGCTAAAACCCTAGACATCCAAAAACCTAACCCTAGGAGATGAAGCGCCAAAAGTCATGTGTCCCCCATTGGGATAAGTTAGTACATCAACTTCTTGGGGTCGTAACTTTTGCAAACGATCTCCGTTTAGGGAGAACAATAGCTTGTTGGAAAGGTATTGATGAGGATATTTACTTTGGGGGCTCAATAAAATCCTTTGACCATATTTGAGGTTCCCTATCATGAAAAAACGTCGTTTAGGCCCTCAAAATGGCATCGAAAGTTTGGGACCCGAAAAACTGTTAAAAATAGTAAATAGCCAAAAGACTGTTTTGATCCAGTTGGAATAGGTGGGTGGCCATCGAGATCCTCCTAGATAAATCCTCCCCCTTTAGGAAGCAATGGCCTCCATTGCATTGAGTTCCCCCATCAAATGAGGAAATTTCTGCTGAATTTGGCCCTGGGTGAGCCACTTTCCTTGGTGTAGGAGCTGCCTTGCTTTGACAAACCGATAAAGATGGATCCTCTGTTGGAGAGTTCCATTGACTTGTGTGTCCACGATATGATCAGTATATTCTTGTTCCATGTAGTCAGGGTTGATCTCTGTTGGTGTCAATTGTTCTGCTATCTCTAAGGTGTCAAATAATGGTGGAAAATAGGGTCGAAGGAGGTCCACATTGAACACTGGGTGCAAGACAAGGAAGGGGGGAATGTTGAGCTCAAAAGCATTGTCACCCACAACCTTGGTGATGGTGTAAGGTCCATAATAGAGTGGAAAACTGTTTTTATGAGGCCTTTTAAGGCGTTCTTTCTGCAAGAGCAACCACACTTTGTCTCCCACCTAAAACTGGTGTGGCACCCAATGTTGATCATGGTGCTGCTTGTACTTGGCATTGGACTTCCGTAAAATATCCTAAAACTGTTGCAAGATATGTTGGATCCTCTCAATGAACTAGGTGTCTTTGTTAGCTTTGGTTGTAGCATACAACGAGTCTTCCTGGGTGGCCGCAAGAGGTAGTGCAACATCTATGGGACCCAATGGTTGAAATCCCAACCCCACCTGAAAGGGGTTGTGGTCTGTTGAGATATGCATGGATCTATTGTAGCTGTGATGAAAATAGGGAAGACTCTCATCCCATGTGAGGGGGTGCTTGGAATTGTACATGTGCAAGACGTGCACGATCATTCGGTTGATGACCTTAGTTTGGCCATCTGTCTAGGGGTGGAAGGCAGTGGATTTGGTGATCTTGGTGTCTAGCAGTGACCACATGCTCGACCAAAATGTGCTGAGTAACTGGCTATCCTGATATGAGATAATGGTTTGTGGGATTCCAAAGTGTACCCATACTCGTTCAAAGAAGAGCTTGGCAGTGGCCTCCGCTGTCATGCTCTTCTTATAGGTGACCAGAATGACCATCTTCGAAAAGCTATCCAAAACCACAAAAACACAGTCATTTCCCCACTTAATGGACAGAAGGCCTGACATGTAGTCCATTGAGATGGATTCCCAAGGCCTGTTAGGATTAGGAAGAGGAGTGCACAAGCCTTGTTTCTTAGTGTCCGGTTTGGAAATAACACAAGCAATGCAAGATCAGATATACTTGCTGACATCTTGTCAAAGTTTTGGCCAGTAGAAATGTCACTGAAGCACTACCACTATATTTTCAATGCTGAAGTGTCCTTCCACCCTCCTGTAGTGGGTGCTCCAAATCAACTTCCATTGCTCGCTTGATGGAATGCAAATATGGACCAGATGGCACAATAGCCCGTCCTGAAGATGGAAATCAGTGATAGTTGTGTTTGTGCCCAACATCTGGTAGGTGTTCGAAAAGTTAGGATCTATCACATAGAGGTGGGGCCATCCATAGGTATCGTGGCCATAAGATTCTAGCACCGTGGTGAGTGTTGCAACTGGAGGTCGATTGAGGCAATCAACGAGTCAGTTGGTACTCCATGTTTATACTTGATGTTGAGGTGGAACTACTGTAAATATGTGGACCACTTCTGATGGTGGTCATTCTGAAATTTTCCTTGTGTCTGCATGAATTGCAATGGATTATGATTAGTGTGGATGGCTGTCTCCTTTCCAAGAATTTAATGCCTCCACTGGTGATAGGATTTTACAATGAAAGAGTACATTTATTTGTCGTAATTTGGGTACTTACGGATGACATCTGATAGTGTCTCACTAATATAGGCCATGGGGCAGTCGTGTTAAGTGAGGACTGTGCCCACAACATAATCTAAAGAATCTGTCTCGATCTCAATGGGTTGTTACATCTCAGGTAATTAAAGCACTGGGGATTAACACAAGTGCTACTTTAGATCATAGAATGCTTGCTGTTGGGACAAGCCCCACACAAAGTTTTCCTTACCACCACCCTGGTTACTTGACTGAGGGCCCATGCAATATGGGAGAATCCCAACACGAACCTGTGATAGAAATTGGCAAGGACTAAGAAGCTCCAAAGCTCAGTGAACGTGGTTGGGGATGGATATTCACATATGAATTGGATCTTAGCTAGATCCATATGCACACCATGTACACCAACAATGTGTCCTAGGTACTAGACCCTGTCCATGCCAAAGGATCATTTTTCCAAGTTGGCATATAGCTTATGCTGCCCCAGAGTGTGCACAACCTGCTGAATATGCTGCAAGTGTTCCTCCCAAGTCTTGTTGTAGATGAGGATGTCATCCAGATACACCACTACAAAAGAATTAGTGAAAGGAAGCAAGATATCGTCCATCATCCTCATGAAAGTTACTGGGCAATTTGTCAAACCAAAGGGCATGAACAACCATTCAAAAAGACCTTCTTTTGACTTAAAGGCAGTCTCCCATACATAGGTCTTCTCTATTGGGTCCCGATGGTAGCCATACTTCAGATCAATCTTAATGAAGTATTCCCCCCCCCTGAGCTGATCAAGGAGATATTCTATTTGGGGAATCAAGTAATGGCGCCTAACTGTGATTTTATTTAGGGCCCAATAATCAATGCAGACTCGCCAGGTCCCGTTTTGCTTCTCAACCAACACAATTGGGCTTCCACAAGGTGATGAGCTGGGTCGAATGTGCCCCTTTTGGAGCAGTTCTTGGATCTGATGCTTGATCTCTTCATTTTATAATAGAGAGCAATGATAGACTTCCCCATTGTGTAGCGGTGTATCGGGGGTCAGATCGATGGGATGCTTGACCTGATAGTGAAGAGGTACCCAGTCAGTGATGAGAATATCTCTTTGTATTCTTCCATGACCTTATCCACTTGCTTCTACTGCATGGAAGGGTCAGTCATAGAGACCATGGATGTGGTTGCAACCTTTTTCTCACTCTTAAAGCGAATGAAAAAGAAGAAAAAATTCCTGGTCTGAGAAATGACCTTCATGCATTTCTTGGTAGATATCAAGGAAATAACACTAGGTGGGACTACCTCAAGTATCCTGTTCAAAGTAATAATAACATTGCAAGGTCTAGACTCATATACAACATGACATTTCCATAAATAAGGTTGGTCCAAAATAACATCACAAACCTGAAGGGGAGAAACATCACACAATACCTCATCTTTGAATGGCTTTATGTCGTATGACAAGCGACACTGTTGGTTGATGCAAAGATCACTTCCTTGGTGGATCCATTCAAAGGTTTAGGGATACGGGTGTGGCGTTGTCTGCAGAGATAGAAGCTTGATGACCTATGATGAGATGATGTTTGTTGATGCTTAAAAACGAAACGACGAATACTGCTCACAAATGATTTCTAAGGTCTATTATTTATTATAATAATAATAATAAACTAGTAGGTGGGACCCCCTTGTAAACTAGTGGCGCTATGGTGGATATGCGACACTCATATCTTGTTGCTATTATAATGATAATAACACAGTCTTCTATAGTTCAATGTTTCAAATTGTAGTTTAAAATGTTATGATGACATAAGTTGATGGTTGATTATTGCATGGAACTGGATTGTTTTGATGTCCATTCTCAAATTATATTAAGGATGCCTTATGGATAAAAGGATCATTATCGGTTTGGTTTGACATTGAAATTAGACATGGGTTAATTGTTTTATTTATGATATTGATTATGGATGATATGGGAGATTTTTCAAATTAAAGGACTATATAAAAGCCCTAATGTTATATGTAATTGTGACAAAAGGAGGGCGCATAAACCCTTGGTGCTAGACTTATGCACTTGTTAAAATATATATGTGGAAGCACATGGGGTGATACTATGGCACATTGTTATTGTTAAACAATTTTGACATTACTTTGGGTGGCTCACTATGTAAATGGATATAACAATGGGATATTTGGTTGAATTAATGGTTAATGTTATGGTGGATTGGCTGGCTTGTACGTTGAATTGAATGAGGTTGGGGAAGGAAGCAATGTGCATTTAATGCACATCACTCAAACAACCCTCAAGGCCCATCACCCTAGCCATACTTTCATTTGGTTTTTTGGATCTGGTGGTTGTTGATGCTCCACGATTTTTGGTTGTGAAGGAAGATACAAACTAATTCTCTCCTTTGAGTAAGATTTTCCAGGTATGGTTCCTTATTTTTCCATCCATGATGGTTCCTCTGTGTTATGAATCAATTTTTGGTTCAGAATGGCTTGAGGTCTGTGTTTTTATTAAGTTTTTTTGGATTGTGTATGAGTGCAGTGCTTATGGTTTCTTTTGGTGAATATTTTGATGATCGAGATTTTGGAAAGGAGAAATGGATATACTTTATTGTGTGTAATCTGCACATGATTTTATTGGATAGATAGCAGAAGAGGCATGCTCGGTCAGCTTGAGTTTTTGGGTCCGACCCTCTATGGAAATTTATGTTTTTTGATTGGCAAGATTTGAGCTTTGCGCATTGGTTTTGTAACCATTCTTGGTGTTAAGTTTTTCCACTCCTTTTCATCTCTGTGGTTGATATGTTCGTTTCTCTGGGTTGCAATGTGAGCTGTTAAGAGTTGGAGTGTTTCTTGCCATGTCTTGGACAAGCCCTGAATTGTTATGTATTATGGCATTTCCCTCATTATCGTTGTTGCTTGGAAGCTTTGCATAGTCGGGTTTAGTATCACCCATAAATTTAATGGAATCTTTCTATGTGCTTTGGTTGGCCATGGGTTGTGCTTGGGCATTCTCTTCATAGTGTTAAGAGTTTGTTTCCTCTCATTCTCTATTGGAGGTGGATGAATGTCATTTGATAAACCCCCATTGTCAAGAGTTGTTACATGTTACCTCTCTGTGGTAAATTTTTTAAAAAGGGCACAAGTTGTTTGTGTCTTCGAAGACTATCCCTTGATTGAGCCATCTGTGGTTACTTCTCCGTGATAAAGTTTTAAAGGGAATGAGTTGTTTTCCTTCCCGAGCACTTATTCATTTGGTCGAGCTATTTGTTCTTACTTCCATTTATTGTGTTAAACCTTAATAACGATCTTGATATCATTTCAAATCTAGTCAAAGATAAAGAGCATTATGTGTTTTCTTAGTCGATTGGGCACAATTTGGCTTTGTCTCTCATTGGGAAATTTTTAAAAGAAGTCTTTACATGTTAAATTTATGAGAAGCTCAGGCTCAAAGTGGCATGTTATTGGTTGAATGCTATTTTGAATCAATACTTATGTTGATTCTATTGGATGAACACCTTTGTGTGATTGAATTGGGGCCCGGTTATGAGTTTTAATGCCGAGTTGATTATGTCGAAAAATGTTTGGAAAATAGACACATGGTAGTTAATATTGGGCCTATTCTTATTTGAGTTTGAGGAATAAATATTGGATGTGTATGGCTGAAATCATTGTAATATTGAAATCATTCTATTTGATTTTAAAGGAAAAAGATTTAGCATTGGAATATGAATGACTATGGCTCAACGAATTATTATGTTATCGTAAAATGACAATGAAGTTATCATGACTTGATCCAGGTGGATATCGGTGGCCACCCACCTTTTCCAATTGGCTCAAAACAGTTTTCTGGCAATTTTGGTAATTTACTATTTTTAGCAGTTTTTAACTTTCGGGGCCATTTTGAGGGCCTCAATGAAGGGTTTCTGGATAAATATTCTCATTGATAGCCAAAGGCTTTTAGTGAACCCCCAAAATGAATCTCCTCAATGATACCTTTCCAACGAGCTATCGTGCGCCCCAAACGGATATCGTATTCCAAAGTTACGCCCCTGAGAAGTTGATACACCAAACTACCCAAAACGGGGTCCACAAAACTGTTGGTTTTTCATCTTCTAGGGTTAGGGTTTTGGATTTTATTTATGATAAAAAAGGCCTTTGGATCCTCATTGTAAAATCATCTTCTCATGGATGTGAGTAGTCTTCACATCTCTTCTCAGAGGGAAGCTACCACCATTCTAGCGAGTCTTTCACTCTGTATTTTTACAGTCTTTGTACATTTTCGCTCATTAATAGAAAATTGTGTATTAATGTATCTTTGTTTTTATGGTTGCATCTATGATACATTTCTGTTATATTATTGGATATACTATATATCTCGGTGCATTTCTTTATTATATCTCCACTCTCATTTCATGCCGAAAATAATCCGGATCAATGGTATCATAGCAGGCTGATCTTGATTTTTTTTTTCAATGCATGTCCTTGACGACATCCAAGTATAGGAAGTTGGGTCTCGAGCTTGTTTCTCTTGAATACAATCAATTTTGCATGCCCAAGAAAACCTCCATGGCGGAAGAAAATAAAAATGACAGAGCAGATGATTCTATCAATTTGTTGCTTGAGCAAGCTCTCACACGACAAAGGCACGCAATGATGTAGAATTTTTCCGACATACTTCAATGCCTGCTGATAGAAATAGGCACATATTCATCAAAAAACCACTTTGGAAGCCTCTCTCCTTTCAATGTAAATGTTAATTTTGATATTCCTATATTTGAAGGTCAGATAGATGCAAATTCCCTAGACAAATGGTTAAATCTGCTAGAAGGTTATTTTTCTGTTCACCATTTTTCTGACAAGGAAAAGATCACCTTGGAACTCCTTAAGGCTCTCCTCCATGTCAAACATTGGTGGGAAACTTACTAGGATAAAAGTTCCATAGAGGATTCTGGAATATATGGGGCCGAGCCCACTTGGGATTTTTTTGTGGATGTGGTAAAGGAACAGTATTATCCAGTTGGCAACTACGAGGACCAGTATATGAGATGGACCACACTGCGGAAAGAAAGGGGCCAAGCAGTTCCATATTTCACCAATACATTCCATACCTTGTGCACCAAGCTAGGTATCAAGGACTCCGAATGACATTTGGTTCTAAAATACCGCAGGACTCTACACAGATACATCCAAACTGAAATGGATTTTCTGGACATCTCATCACTCGGTTTTGCTGATCGATATGCTGTTAAAATCGAGCATAATTTTAAGCACTAGAAAAAATGGGAGTTAGGTTCTGCAAATCTGCAACAACCAAATTATGATAAATACGTCCCTAACAAACAACTTCCTAAAAACTAGTGTAAGCCATAGGAAAAGAAGGGTCACGGGAAGACAAAGAAGGACACTGGAAAATGGTGCAATTTCCGAAAAATACCTTAGCACAACACCGATGAATGCCACTCAAAATGGTCATTGGTGGCTGATATCAAAGACAAGGAGCCAAACCCTAATTCATAATCTGATTCTGAAAATACTGGTAAAAGACAGATCATCGACGTAGACCCCACTTCTATTTTCGCGACCACAACAATTCAACCAGAAGAATCAACAGATCCTGAAGAGGGGGAGGACATTTTTCATTCATAGATGTGGGTGAAAGGGACCTTGCTACATTTTATTGTTGATAACGGAAGCCAAAAGAACCTCATCTCAGCCAAGGTCGTCAAACAATTGGGATTGTCGACATCACCACACCCACAACCATACAACATTAGGTGGTTCGCTAGGGATGATATCTTTGTGTCAACCAAAAGTGTCGATTGTCATACAACATCCAACCATTTAAGGATGAGATATTATGTGATGTTACTCCCTTGGATGTCTGTGATGTTCTTTTGGGCCAACCATATATGTGGAAGTGCCATGCTATTTATGAGTCTTGACCCCGTAGTGTCATTGTTACTCTGGGAGGTCATCTCTACAGGATACCAGAGGTAATTATGACTATTGCCCCACTTAAATAGTGCCGCAAAGTAGTATCTCAAACTACAAAGTTCAACTTCTTCACAGTCTGTTCAAAGCGTGAATAGAGGAACACTAATGCAACCTCATTCCAAGAACCTTCTATCCCAAAAAAGAAGGTCAAAAAGATTGCAACAAAGTGTAAAGATTCCTTTTGCACACAGGAATATCATGTATCCAGACTTATTAAAAATTTCCAACCCTTCCAGCCATAGGTTCATGACAACCTTCAACAAGCTAAGCAACACAACTTCTCCAACAAGGAAAACAACTCATCAAGATGCAAATTCAACAAACGCTTTTCCCTCTCCCTTGGGAACTCAACACAATGGAGACCATTGCTTCCTAAGGAGGGAGGATTGATCCAAGTGGATATCGGTGGCCACTCACCTTTTCCAATTGGCTCAAAACAATTTTCTGGAAATTTTGGTAATTTACTATTTTTAGAATTTTTTTAACTTTCGGGGCCATTTTGAGGGCCTAAATGAATTATTTTTGGAATAAAGCTTCTTAATGATAGACAAAGGCTCTAATTGAGCCCCCAAAATGAATATCCTCAATGATACCTTTCCAACAAGCTATTGTGCACCCCAAACGAAGATCGTATGCCAAAGTTACGTCCCCGGGAAGTTGATACACCAAACTACCCAAAACGGGGTCCACAAAACTGTTGGCTTTTCATATTCTGGGGTTAGTATTTTGGATTTTCTTTATGATAAAAAATTCCTTTGGATCCTCATTGTAAAATCATATTATCACATATGCAAGTAGTCGTCACTCTGTATTTTTACAATCTTTGTATATTTTCACTCATTAATAGAAAATTGTGTATTACTGTATCTCTGTGTTTATAGTTTCATATCTGATACATTTATGTTATATTATTGGATATCCGAGATATCTCTGTACATTGCTTTATTATATCTCCGTTCTCATTTCGTGCCAAAAATAATTTGGATCATGACTGCTACATAGATATTGTATAGATGCAAGGGCCACTGTAATTGAGTATTTTTGGGCATATGAATTGTTTTTTTTGAAGTCAACAAGCATTATGTAAAGAAGTGACAGTTAAATGGTTTTGGTTTTAAAAGTGAATGCTTATTGAATTATGGGGTCTGAAAAGAGTTATGGTTGTTTTTTGATTTGATTTATTTTATATGAACAGTATCTGTATTACATCCATGCCATGCTATCACTGTTTTGATCATTATATCCCCCTCATTATCGCAATTTCATTTTAACAAGCCATTTTCTATAAATTAAATTAAAAAACTCTGTATAACAGTGACAAAAGATATGGCACAGAAATAGGTGGCAACTGATATTTTGGGTATTTGATTGCACAGTTAAATTATTTAATGAATTGTTGAGCATTACTTGTGTTTTTGTTCCCTCTCATTATATCACTTTTTTTCTCATTACACTCCCTCCAGATGTCCCATGAACCCTGTTATCACACAGTTTGTAGCTAGGAGAAAAGGCTATAAGGTAGAGGGCCAAACTGGCGTAACATGAACCTATCCCACCCAATGTCACCATGATGGGATGGTTCTTTCTCTTTAGGGACGTGAGGCCCAGGGGAGACGCCCCCAGTGACCTAGGGCTTTGAAGAGGCTAAAGGATAATCAGACAATGACAAGTTTCCCCCTTCACAGATCACCACAAATCAGATGTTCCCAGCTAAACAACCAATGATAAAGTAAAACCCAAAGAAGTGTACCTTCCTGGAACAAGACAACAACAAACTGGTACATGCAAGATATTTCAATAGGTTAGTACTTCATATCAATCAAGAACTATCTGATGAACTTATAAGCAATTTGAATATAAATATTGATGGAGTCAATGTTTATCAATAGCAATAGAAATCATATCACTTCATCAATAATTATTAAAATGATGTGGCATTCAATGTAATAAACCAACACTCCAATTAACTCATGCATAAATCACCATTCAATTGCTAAATAAGTAAAACGTTGCTACAATAAAGATGAATATCCAATAATGACACCAACAACTTAGGGTTAGTAGAGTTAGCTAGAACTAGGGTTAGTGTAGTTAGGGTTTCAATTCAAAAGCTTTGGGAGTGTTTAGATCAAATCCTACTTCAACGCTGGAGGACTTAGATCAATGCCTTAGGGTTTAATGGAGTCATAAGTGAAGGACACACTGGTTGAAGGAGTCAAGAATTCAAGGACTAGAGGGAAAAGTTTTGAAGTGTTGCTAAAGAAGGGCCTCAAAATTGGAACCCTAGGGGAGAGAGGCTCACTCCAGTGTTGCTAAAGAAAGGCCTCGTTCTCTCTCCTCCTTCCTGACAAACGATTAGCTTAATAATAAAAAAATATGACCAAAACAAGAGGGTTTGTTGAGGGAGGTGTTTCTAAAGCAAGGCCTTTCAGCAAACCCTAGAAAGAGTATGACCCTAGTGTAGTAGACCTAGGCCATGGACGTCTCACTCTTCTTGGATTCATAATAGTATGGCTAGCAATAGGGAGAGAAAATAGGAGTGTAGCTAAGGCTAGGCTCTTTATTCCTTCCACAATGGCTCAAGGTTTCTCTATCAGGGGACATGAGACAATGACCTACTTGTGTGCAATCCTGCTCTTAGTACTTGTTGCTGTTGACAAGACAAAGGCAAGGAAGAAAAAAAGGTGGGCCCTCCAGGGCCATGCTTAGGTCAATCCTGCTCTTAGTACTCCATGTCTAGGACTTGTGGGCCTCGATACATGATCTCCTAGTTATCCCTAAAAAGTGGGGATAACATCTGGCTCCAACTCAGGGACATGTGCTCACTGTAGAGTGCATGAGAACCTCAACATCTCTAGCATAACCTGTAGACCTGCTCAATCTCAATAAAAGTATCAGTAAAAAAATTGGGGTGGTAATGCCACCCCAGCATAGATATAGATGTATATATACTAAAGTAAAACAATCAACATGCGAATGCAAAGCAAAGTACCTACCTTTACTTACCTATTGGTTGTATGTTCGATGTAGTCAAATGACCAATGTAGCCAATCCAACAATGTCCCACGATACCTGCCTTTGTGCTTCATCATAAACCAAAATAATGATAAATCAAGCACAAAAATGTCATGAGTTAGAATATACATCATATCATCGGAAATCTCAAAGTCTAACTCATGGAGGTGGGTGGGAGGGATAAAATCCTGCCAAGTCCATCTCTGAGGAAAGTACTAAATCCACTTTAGGAAGGGGTCAAGAAAAATCCAAGGTTCAGAACACTGACTCAAAAGGTCGACACATTGGCTACCTAAGATGTTCTCATACTATGAAGTCTGGGAAGGGATTGACAAGGATGTATTAGACGACTGGAAAATTCTCAAGGGATAGTTGAAAAACTGAGAAGATACACTTAAGCTTGTAATATTTAACCAACCCTTGGATTCTCAGGTTTGCTTAAGAGGAAACCCAATGCAAAAGGTATAATTCCCAACTACACCTTTAATTATACAACAAGGTAAGGCAATAAGAGGTGGCTGGAGAAAAATTTCATGAGAATCTCTCTCTAGGAAAACAATGTTCTTACTCCTATCGAAATTTGAGCACAACGGTGGTTGATAGTCATTTTCGTAGAATAAATCCAAATGCTCAGAGGATCAATCATCAAATTCCTCAAGGTATGACTGAAAATCATTAGGAAAACATAGCATCAAGTCATCCTTGGGTGTTTGGGGAGCATCGGTAAAAAACTCATCTCCTTGTTGCCACTGGTCAAGAGCTCGCTATGATAATTGCAAAGGGAAAACTTGGAGATGACTCCTTATGTCATAGATAAGATCCATATCATAACCAACTGCATCCCACCTACGTCTCCCAACATGTATGAACTCATCAAAATTAGCTATGTCTGTATCAGTATCATAACATGGAGGGTTGAAATCATTCAAAAGCTCACCCATCTCCTCCTTTTTTCTCAAATCATAAAGTAGACAATTACCCAAGTATTGGGGAGGAGGGTAACTTACTTTTTCTTCTTGTGTAGGAGCTTCTAGGACTTGGGCATCTTCATTCGGGGATTCCATTTCTCCATCACTCTCTGAATCATGAAATAAGGTATCATCAAAATCCTGAAAAGGAAAGAAACTAACCTTATCATCTTGTTGTTGTGCAGGTGGAGAAGGCTTATGGATCACTTCATCAAGAAGAAGAGGGCACGTTGACACTTCATTATTGGGTTCCGACTCCTCAACTATTTCTTCAACAGTCCCTCATCGATCTGTGGTTTGTTCCCCTTCTTCTTGGAGATCAATGATGAAGTTCTGAAGGGTAAACAAAATCTCCCCATTGAGAGTACTTAAGGTAAAGAGGCATCTTATATCAAACAAGGAGGTCTTCTCCTCAATCACTGCAGCCATGTAGTAGGCTTCATAGAGCGTCCTTGGGGTTCTCTTGTCAAGAGGGAAACTTAGATATCCCAAAAGTGCACGGGTAAAGAGATGGAACATGTATCTCTCCTTGGGATGATGACTTTCAGGAATTTGATATAGCATGTTCTCAAATCTATCCTGGAAGTCTCCGACAGTTTCATCCTCAGCTTGCTTTATATGCTAGAGTTATTTTAATAGTGCTGGGATGTCTTCTAATTGGATACCCCATCTCTCGAGAAATGTTTTCTCAAATTTCTCCATAGTCGTGATGCTGGTATCAGGGAGGTTTTCATACCACTCTTTGGCATTGTGAGAAAGCATGGCAGAGAAAAGTTTCATGACCACATCTTCAACATAATCATCAACCGGGTAGGATAGGAAGAAATTTCAGAAGTTTCTCATGTGATAGTTAGCTCTCTCTCTATCACCACCAGTGAATCCAGAGAGAAAATTTATGTATTCAAAGGGCATTTGTTGAGGGTACCCCAGGATGTTACTCATGTCTAAAGGCTTGTAGTTCTCAGGATCCCATTGTGAAGTCATCATTGGCTTCATCATCAGTGGAGTCGCCATATGGTTTTCTTGAAACTATAAAAGAAGTAGGGAAAACACCCTAGTGGAGTCACTAGGTAAGCTTGTAAGATAAGGATCTGAGGCAAGTATTGTTGGGTATGTGTTATATTCTTTGCATGTGTGTGTGTGTGGGCGTGTTAGATACTACAACTGCATCTGACGATCCCTTCACCTAGCGCTCTGCTGTGTGCACTGGGCACTTTCCTAGGGGGGTCCCAGGGGGGGTAGGTATGCCCCCCCTAGTTACACATAGCGTTCGGGGTAGTGCCCCGAAATTATTTTTTTGGGCGGTTTTTTGCTATTTTTAGCGGATTTTGCTATTTTTAGTGGATTTGTAAATTAATATCGGATTAAGGGATTAGGGTTTTGGTATCTACGGAATACCTAAAAACATTGTATATATTGTATGGCGAATGGTGAAATTCAATATAATGAAAATAAGAAAGGTTTTCCCGGTTGAGGGTTTCTGGTGTAAAATCTCTGTGTACTCTGTGTATGAGCCATTGATTAATTTTTGTATTGCTTAAGAATCTATATGCATTTCTTTACTTCACAGGTTTAAAAATTACATGTGGTATCAGAGCTCATTTTTGGCTTCAGAGGGACGCCTTTGTTGTTGAGGGTTTGGCTCGGTCTTGATAGATAAAGTTTATCTTGGGTCTGTGATAAACCTGGGTTTAGTGGGATATTTTTCAGTGGATATTCGAGTAAAGAAATAAGAATGGTGAGCTCATCTAGAATCGAGATAGAGAAGTTCAACGGTAAAAAAATTGAGCTATGGAAGCTCAAGATGGAGGACCTTCTTGTAGACAAAGAACAATGGATCGCTGTGGATACTAGTACACAACCTACTGGTACACCATCTACAAGCACACAGGCTACTGGTACACAAACTACCAGTACATAAACTACTAGTACACCAGCTACTGGTATGTCGAAGGAAGATTGGGACAAGTTGGATAGAAGAGCAAGGAGTACTATTCGACTCTGCCTAGCAGATTTGGTGTTGTTGAATGTCTTAGGAGAATCTACAGCCAAGGAACTATGGGATAAGTTATGGAATTTGTATCAATCAAAGTCCCTGGTAAACAAGTTGTTTCTTCGAAAGAAGCTGTATCATCTCAGGATGGAAGATGGAGATTCTGTGACAGAACATCTAAATGCCTTTAATACACTGGTAAGTCAACTTGGATCTGTTAATATTACGATTACAAAAGAAGATAAGTGTATTACTTTGTTATGTACTTCGCCAGACTCTTGGGATAATTTGGTTGTAGCAATAGGTAGCACCACTCAATCTACATTGAAGTATGAGGATGTAGTTGCATCCTTGTTATCTGAAGAGATGAGGTGAAAAAGCATGGATGGTCACAGTACAGATGCTTTATTTGTAAGAGGGCATACCCAAGATAGGAACCCTAGTAAGCCTTCGGGATGGAGATCTAAATCTACAGGTAGATCTAAGTCTCTAGGAAAATCTTTGAGGAAATGATGGAAGTGTGGTAAAACAGGGCATTATAAGAAAGATTGCAAGTCTAAGAAGGTTGAAAAACCAAAGAGATCTGATAGTACCTCTTCCACAGAGGCGAAAACCTCCACTGAAGAAGGAGGTGATGTTTACCTAGCATCTACAAG
>ML793780.1:91808-138743 GCA_009831015.1 Picea engelmannii
AGCAATCAGTTGGATGAGCAAAAGACAGGCTGTAGTGGCACTCTCAACTACAGAAGCTGAATACATGGCAACCACTCATGCAAGCAAGGAAGCAGTATGGTTACAAAGATTGTGTTTAGGTATTGGGTTGGTACAACAAGCAATGAGATTAGAGTGTGACAGTCAGAGTGCAATATTCCTGGCAAAGAACCCAGCTTATCATTCGAAGACAAAGCATATTGATGTTCAGTATCACTTTGTGAGAGACATGGTTGAGGAAAAGAAGGTGTTATTGGAAAAGGTTGACACTTTGAAGAATGTTGCAGATTCATTGACAAAGTTTGTGAGCACAGAAAAGTTCTCCTGGTGTAGAGTAACAATGGGCATTGCTGCCCTAGATTGTTGACTATATAATCCCATGGATCCCTGGATGCAAAGAAAACAACAAGTGGGAGAATGTTGGGTATGTGTTATATTCTTTGCATGTGTGTGTGTGTGGGCGCGTCACATATGACAACTGCGTCTGACGATCCCTTCACCTAGCGCTCTACCATGTGCATCAGGCGCTTTCCTAGGGGGGGTCCCAGGGGGGGCAGGTATGCCCCCCCTGGTTACACGCAATGCCCCCAATTTTTTTTTTGGGCGTTTTTTTGCTATTTTTAGTGGATTTGTAAATTAATCCCGTATTAATGGATTAGGGTTTTGGTATCTATGAAATACCTAAAAACATTGTATATATTGTATGGGGAATGGTGAAATTTGATATAATGAAAATAAGAAAGGTTTTCCCGGTTGAGGGTTTCCGGTATAAAATCTCTGTGTACTTTGTGTATGAGCCATTGATTAATTTCTATATTTCTTAAGAATCTATATGCATTGCTTTACTTTGTAGGTTTAAAACTTACAAGTATTACCAAAAAGGTTTGTCATTTTGAGGAGAATTGACTCAGTGTTCCCCGACAACGGTGCCAAAATGTTATCGCATAGTTTGTAGCTAGGAGAAAAGGCTATAAGGTAGAGGGCCAAACTGGCATAACATGAACCTATCCCACCCAATGTCACCATGGTGGGATGGTTCTTTCTCTTTAGGGAGGTGAGGCCCAGGGGAGACGTCCCCGATGACCTCGAGCTTTGAAGAGGCTAAAGGATAATCAGACAATGACAAGTTTCCCCCTTTATAGATCATCACCAATCAGATGTTCTGGGCTAAACAACCAATGATAAAGTAAAACCCAAAGAAGCATACCTTCCTGGAACAAGACAACAAAAAATTGGTACTTGCAAGCTATTTCAATAGGTTAGTACTTCATATCAATCAAGAACTATCTGATGAACTTATAAGCAATTTGAATATAAATATTGATGGAGTCAATGTTTATCAATAGCAATAGAAATCATATCACTTCATCAATAATTATTAAAATGATGTGGCGTTCAATGTATTAAACCAACACTCCAATTAACTCATGCCTAAATCACCATTCAATTGCTAAATAAGTAAAACATTGCTGCAATAAAGATGAAATATCCAATAATGACGCCAACAACTTAGGGTTAGTAGAGTTAGCTAGAACTAGGGTTAGTGTAATTAGGGTTTCAATTCAAAATCTTTGGGAGTGTTTAGATAAAGTTCTACTTCAACGCTGGAGGACTTAGATCAGTGCCTTAGGGTTTAATGGAGCCATAAGTGAAGGACACATAGGTTGAAGGAGGCAAGACTTCAAGGACTAGAGGGAAAAGTTTTGAAGTGCTGCAAAAGCAGGGCCTCAAAATCAGAACCCTAGGGGAGAGAGGCTCACTCCGGTGTTGCTAAATCAAGGCCTCGTGCTCTCTCCTCCTTCCTGGCAAACAAATATCTTAATAATAAAAAAATATGATCAAAACAAGAGGGTTTGATGAGGGAGGTGTTGCTAAAGAAAGGCCTTTCAACAAACCCTTGAAAGAGTATGACCCTAGTGTAGTAGACCTAGGCCAGGGACATCTCACTCTTCTTGGCTTCAGAATAGTAGAACTAGCAATAGGGAGAGAAAATAGGAGTGTAGCTAAGGCTAGGCTCTTTCTTCCTTCCACAATGACTCAAAGTTTCTCTATCAGGGGACATGAGACAATGACCTACTTGTGTGCTTGTCCCCTAGGATTTTGATTCAACAATATTTATAAACAAATGCAAGAAATTTAACTACAACCATTCATTTAAGAAGTTTTGTAGAAAAATACTTACAAATCACCAAGAAATTACCATGCAAACCCTAGTTGTAACACCTTCCTTCAAGAGAAACACCATAAATGCCAAAGATCTCTTCCTTCAACAAGTGAACATCACTTAATTCATCTAAAGACCTAAGATAGGGAACAAAAATCAGGCCTCACTTATGAGTGAGTAAGTTGTGATGAAAAAATGAGACTGAAAATCTCTCATTTATACAAAACCTTGACCCAATTTTACATTTTAGGTCAGGTAAAGGGCCAACAAGGCCAAATTATCAAAATCATACTGTTTTACATTAAATTGTCAAATTAAAACCCTAATTGAGATATAAATTGATAAGAAGCCCCTCTAGGGGAGGCATTAGCCCCTTTTAGGGAAAATGGGGTATCTTGGAGTAAAATGTTAGCCCTTCTTGGGATTCTCCAACCTACCACACGTGCCAATACTACCCAGTCTGCCTCCCAAAACGTCCATACTATTGGATGAAATCATGGCTATGATGAGTGACATCCTAGGCCTTCCAAGGCCAACGTTCTACTTAAAAAGGGCCAATCCCCCTAGGTCAAGCTCTGCCGGGGTGCCTCTGGTGGAACGTCCTCTTCTTCTCTGGTGCAAGACACTGATCCATCTCTGTCTCGTATTTTCCACATGGTGGGGTCTTAGAATCCATCTGATGGGCTCTTTAGCCCCATTGAGGTCCGAACTGATCATCTTCCCATGTGTACTAGTCCAAATGGTACCTGTCCGTCGAGTATGGTCTTGCACATCAAAGGCTACGCCCTCCATGGGCTCATCAGTCACAAGGATCATAGCAATGTCAATCACATTTCATCATTAATATTATTAAACACATGCATAAAATCCCAAAATACATCAATCAATAGCTCAAAGACATTACATAAGCCTGCAATACAAGTCTGGGGAAAAGGACAAGGCTTCCTATTGGGATAGTGTCCACAGAAAAAGGAAAGTTCCCAGAGAGACCTCATCCAAGCCATGTTAGTGGATGATGTGGTCAGGGGATGTTCAAGCATGTGGGTGCAGTAAGGGCCAAGGATGCAACGTGTTACCTGTGGGTGCCTTTGTAGAAGGCGAGTTGTCCCTGTCATGGATGCATTTTTTCCAAGCCCATTCTTGCCTTTATTCTTTGCATTCTTTTTATTCTTTTATTATTTTTTTTTTCAAGAGCTAATCATGGGACATTGCCTTGGCATGGTGACCAGAGCTGACAATGTTACCCACAAGTACTTTCACAGGGATGAGAAGGCTGGCTCGTGATGAGACCCCCTTTCCCTTGGCCATGCAGCCAAGAGTCACTGCCCTGACGTGGTAACCAGCTGGTGGCAATGTCATACTGCTAGGTACCCATGGACCTAATAGGATGGCTCGTGATGAGACCCCCTATCCTATGATTAGGTCTTGTTTTATTATTTTTTTCGGGTCCCTCTTGTTTCTTGCTGAGAAGATTTTTATTGCTTTCTCGGGGATCCCTGGGTGAAGCATCTCGAGGTTTATTCTTAGGCTTTTATCTTTTACTAGCTTGGTTTTACCTTCTGGGCCTTTAGTCCCTTCTTCCCACGAGGTAAGGTGCAGTCCTAAAAATAGGTCAACCCAATGCCCGAACAAGGGGAATGGGACAGGTGAGTGGGAAACAAGGTGTAAAAGTGGTAGTATGATGGGAGCAGATGATGGATTTTTAGAAATCCCCCCAATGGAAAACCAAAACCTACATACATAGGCTTTCTAGGGCACCCTGTCAATCCCCCCAAACATGGTCAAGTGGGAAAATGTCATATCCAAGCAGTTGTTAGAGATAAAAGGACTCAAATGTATATATTCAAAGTTTGTAATGATCAAAAGTGACACATACCATGATACCTGGACCAATTACCTCATGGAGGAAGAACCTCTTCTGATACAGGACCAAGTCGATGGTGATGGATGCTGCTACTGCTGATAAGATAAAGGCAATGGAAGAAGCAAAGGTGGGCTCTCCAAGGCCATGCTCAGGTCAATCTTGCTCTCGATACTCCATGTATAGGACTTGTGGGCCTCGAGACATGATCTCCTAGTTATCCCTAAAAAGTGGGGATAACAAACCCTATTCACCCCCTTCTCACTTGGAAATTATTAAATGATTTTTTATGGATGGATTTGCATATGTCTTGTGTCAATTTCTGAGCCAATTATTGTTTCATGCAAGCAGAATGTCATGTATGGTATGTTAAGGGCTAGTTACTGATGAAGTTTTGCATATAGGATGAGTTTCTTCATCAGGGTCAACCATGGCATAAATAATGGAGGAAGAGGTAACTAGAACAGAGGGAATAAAAGGCCTAGATTCTCTATTCATTTTGATGTGGACCCCCAAGAGTTGAACCAATTGTTTCAAGATGGGTTCTTCAACTGGATCAGGCAAGGGAGACCAGAGAGACCTCCCTTCCAGCCGAAAAATATCCCTGGTATTCCTGTGCATCCTCATGTGTCCTTGCAACCAAAAGCTACTACAAATGATGGATGGCAAGAGATTGTCAATCCAAAGTCTCTCACCATTGTGGCTGGACCAATATGTCATTACCTCCTCCACCACTTGTAAATCCTAATGTTCAAATTACCCATGTGCATTCACCTGTTCAATCCTTTCATGCTAGTAAAAGGATTAAAACCGATGTCCCCCATGTGCAAGATAAATACAAAGCTTCTGCCTCCCCTTCCTCTCCTTCAAATGGCTCTTCAAATCAGTGTCCTCCCATATGCATATGAAGGATGATTGTTCCCATCTTATTAGTGAGATACAACCTCAAGGTTCGAATCAACCACATGCTACTTCCAGGAAATACAAAGGGGATAGCAGTGATAAAAGAAGGATTTCCTCTCAGAGTGGCAAGTATGGATTTTAATTTATGTGTTTTTATGATTGAGTTGTTGAAGACAATGGTCTGTAGAAGGTTTTGGACAACAAACAATTTTTTTGGATATTGTGGATTATGTGAATATTTACATATTTTTGGATATGATTTGAATTATTTATGATACTTAAATATTCAAATTTTGAAGGTATTTAAGGAAGTTACAAGGCAGCATGTGTTTAAATGATTATCCAATTGTGTTTTATTTTTGAAAAGACTAAAAGAAGGGAGTCACAAGGGGGTCCCACCTACTTAGTTATTATTAAATAAATACCCTCAACTATTATTATTATTATTATTTCTTCTAAACTAAAATTAGTTAAGTTCAACTAACTTAACTAAAGGAAGTAGTTGAATTACTTCAACTTATTTGGAATGCATAAAAGCCAAATGAAAAGAAGGAACAAGGGGATAATAGAAGGAGAAATAAATACTAAGGTTTTTTTTTTTTTTTTTTTCACGAGATAGTTTCAGTTTTCATTCATTCTTGAGTTCATTCAAAGCCTAATTCTCTTTTTGACAACAGGGTCCTATTGTAGACAACAAGGTTCAAAATTGAACCAAATCATTCAGATGCTTGTTTTAAAGGTGTTGATCTATCTTTGATAGTCTCTGTATACTTGTCTGTTTATGGATTAATTTTCATAGCTGATAAAGGATATTGTGTAGAGTCAAATTCGCAGTAGTCTGTGGCAAGATGATCCAGATTATAAATTTCAGTTTTTTACTTTTTGTCAAAGTCCTTTTGTATGGTTTTCATCGAGGATCTCTAAATTAGACTTTGGTCCATGCCCTCACAAGGATTTTTTAAAGAGAAAGATACTTTTGATTTCTTGGAATGAAATAAATCATATTTCTATTCTATCTCATTTGTGTGTATATGTGACTTGGTTACTTTTTCTTTTTTATCTCCACATTTACTTTCAGTAATCTGTATATTTTTCAGAAACTTATATAAATTTTTTATGTTATTTTGCAACATTCTTTTCATAAAAAAAATCATCCTAAACCCTTGTAATTAATACTTGTGGATTGGGACAATATTTTTGAGGCTATAAAATGTAGGGTGATATTCTTGACTATCTTGTCTTAGCCAAGAAAGATTCAAAAATTATTGAGTAAGACAATTCATATATTTTCCTCAACATTTATTTGGTGACCATACTAGGGAGATCTTCCATATGTCTCTGGTTGATTGTATGCGTGCTTATCATTGAAAATTATATATATATATATATTTTCGATTCTTTGATTGTTTTCTTTCATTCATGGAAGTACTTGCTACAAGGAAGCCCAATATTGAACCCGATCTTAAAGACCAGACCAAAATGGATTTAACCTTATTTAATACCATCCTAGAAATTGCTAACACCCGAGATGAGCTTGAACACTCATGGGCAGTAATTGAACAAGACATAAGTGTTCGAGAATGTTGGGAAGTGAGACAAAGACAACATAGGAATCGACCATAGATTTATTTTTCCTAAATTTTTGATCTTCTTTTCATGTCCTTAAACCCTCACATATCTAGGAGAAGAAGAGGTTTAAAACTTGAGATCAATCCTATTGCTGAAATAGGAAGAAGAAATGTTGTTTTGTCAACCCAACAAGGTAATCTAAAGAGAACTTTGTCTGATTAAGATAGTTCGTCTCTCTCCCTTAACCATCATTCAAAAAATGACATCTGTGGGTGTCTCTGGTGGCACTGGAGGTGCTTCTTCATCTCAACCTTTAGCCTTGCCAGTGATTGGTAGCTTGTATAGCCATCAAGTCCCTGTCCAATCTACTACCAACCCCACTAAGGTCATAAAGAAGTATGGACTCTTTCAATTCGAAGAATATGCTACTACTACCCTATGGCATGTATCCTCTCCTCTGAACCTAGCACCTGCTACTCGTCCACTTCCAAAATTCAAAGAGCATATTCCTAGGTTCTCAGGAAATAAGACGATCACTATGAATGAACACTTGGTGGCATTTTCTATTTCTTGTCACAATATAGGAGCTAATGAAAATGATACTTGTATGTGCTTATTTTTTAATTCCCTTGAAGGTAAAGCAACAAACGATTTCTTTGACCTCCCTCCCAAGATTCTTTCCACTTGGGAGGATTTAGTTTACTGGTTCAAATCTACTTATGGGAAGTCTAAGAGCCCAGCCAAAAAATTACGGGAATATAATAATATTGCATACAAAGATGATGAGACTATCAAGTCTTTCAACTTACGTTTTACCAAATTATATAACCAAATTCCTGAAATTATTCTCCCTCAGAACCAAGCCGCTTTTATGCATTAGTATAATGATCTACCTTCTCCCTAACATCATAGGATTGAGGAAAAAGCTATTGAAAATCTTGGTTCCACTTTGCATACTTGTCTAGAGTATGAAGAACAACTTGAAAGAATGGGTCTTCCCAAAGGAGACTCAATTAAAAAAATAGACATGTCGTCCCTCTTACAACTTGTACAATACATGAATAACCAAATGATAACATATGAGTGGAAAGGAAATTTCCCTTCACTTACTCTTGGAGCCTCATCTTATTTTTCACCACCTTTTAGGAATTCAAATGAAAACAACTTTCAGCCTAAAGTCATCATGCCTCGCAGTTGGTGCAACTTTTGTGAGGAACACCATGAGGAAAGTACTTGTGAGGTAAAGAAGAGTGCTAGAGATAAAATATTTGGAAAAAGGCATGAAACTACCATTGCTCTTCTATATTTCACAGAACCAGAGGATGTCATGGTCATAAACACTAGGAATAAATCCTATGCTTCAAAAGGAAAATATGATCCCCCTTGTACTTCTTCTAGCCCAAACTCATCTTCCCCAGCTGCTACTGTACAAGTTACTAAAACTCTTGACAATCAAGGAAATTCCTCCCCTCTTCCCTCTTCCAAATACAACATTATCAATCAATTGGCTAATATCAAAGCCGATGCTACTCGTATGAACATGGTTTTTGTTCTTGAGCAACAAAAGCATCTAAAAATTTTCATGGAAGGAAAAAATTCTACCATAGCCAATCTCTTTGAAGAGGTAAATGAAGAGGACTCAACTATAAATAAAGTAGGTGTAAATAATTTTAGACACTCTGTAAAAAATCCTCCATTTTTCATTTCTGTAAAGACTATGGACAAAATAAACCATTGTTGTCTGATTGACAACAGTTTAGGCCCAAGCGTAATGTTGAAAATTATTATGGAAGAGCTAGGCTTGTCTTGTACAAATGAAAATGCCAGAAGCATGCTCTCTTATAATAGTTTACAAAAATCGACCATAGGTGAGATCAAGGACATGACTTTGGTTTTGTGCGCACATCTTGAAATAAGGACAACCCTTAATATTCAAGTAATTGACATGCCAGTGAGTAATTATTCAATCATCTTAGGAAGAGACTAGCAAACTTTGACAGGTGGATGCCTTACACTCGACCATACACAATTATCTATTCCTCATAATGGGAAGAACATCATAGTCCTAAGGGAGGGAAGAATTTCACCTTATATAGAAATAATCCCACAACCTAATGCAAATTATATTGAGGAGGACTTAGGGGTGTACTCCATCTTTGCCGATGAGGAAAACACTACCTTGGAACAAATTGACTTGGATGATGGGATGTGGCATATGAACTTTGATGGTTCATGCTCCAACAAAGGTAATGGAGTTGGAATTATATTATATTCTCTTGTAGGTAAAATTCACAACTTTTCCTATAGGTTAGAATTTGCTTGTACAAACAATGCCACTGAATTTGAAGCATTACTGCTAGGCATTGAAAATGCCTATAATTTATGTTGTGGTCACCTTACAGTTTTTGGGGAACTTGTTGTAAACCTTGTACGTAAGATATATTCTCCTAGAAACAAGTTAATGAAACGCTACACCCAAAATTTTTGGGTGCTTATCTCAAACTTACTGTCATTTAACATCACTCACGTTAAAAGGGAATTGAATTCAATGGCTGATAGGTTAGCTGTTTTTGCAAACTCTCCTACTCGAAAAATTCTGCCACAAATATCTGATTGCACCTTTCAGTCCTTATATCGTCCTCATATACATGAAAATTTATATTCATGGCAGGTCTTCCCTAGTGATGAAATAATCTGTTCTTTCATACAAAATGAACCTTATAAGCCCAAGGAAATTATATCCATGGAAGACAATAAAATTCCGAAGGGCTTGAATCCTCTAGAAAGTTCATTTTCATCAAGTGATGTAGGAAACAAAGAAACACATAAAGAAGAGGCTTCAAAAATGAAAGTGGGTGAAACTATTTCCTTGAAAATTGGGACACCCAATTGTCCAAATAATATTAATATAGGTTCCCAATGTACTGATGAAGAAAAATTGAAGTTCATTGAGTTACTTCGTGAATTTCAAGATGTTTTTGCTTGGTCTTATGAGGATCTTCGTGGTTTTTATCCTGCTGTTATGCAACATGCCATCCATATCAAGGAGGGAATAAAATTGGTTAGGCAAAAAAAAAGACCCATTAACCTTGCACTTGAAGCAACTATTAGAAAGGAGTTGGAAAAAATCTTGAAGGATCGGATAATTTTCCTTGTTAAGTATTCTAAGTGGGTTTCCAATTTAGTTCCAGTTCGGAAAAAAACTGGTTAGATCTGATTGTGTGTTGATTTCTACGCATTGAATAGAGCAAGCATAAAAGACCATTTTCCTTTCCCAAATATGGAAATGATTTTGCAGCAAGTTGTAGGGTCACAGATGATGTCATTACTTGATGGTTTTTACGGTTATAACCAGATCAAGGTAAAAATGACAGATAAATATAAAACCACTTTTATTACACGTTCGAGCACATTTTCTTATGAACGCATGCCTTTTGGCTTATCTAATGCAGGTGCCACTTTCCAAAGAGCTATGCAGATAGATTTTGATGATCCGATCGAAAAAATTATTCAGATTTATCTTGATTACTTAATTGTATATTCAAAGAACCGATCAAATCATTTTGGTCATCTTAGAAAGGTTCTCATGCGATGCAGGAAATTCAACATTTCTTTAAATCCTTCTAAGTCTATCTTAGGCATTACCAAGGGAGAGATCCTTGGGCACATTGTATCTAATTCATGAATAAGCAAAGATCCCAAAAGGATTGCTTCTATCCTAAATCTACCTGCTCGTACTTCCAAAAAGGAGGTTCAAGCCTTTATAGGCATTATCAACTTTGTCCGCAGATTTGTTCCTGATTTTGATGTAATGGTGAAATCAATTCACAATCTTATTAAGAAAGATTGCTCCTTTTCTTGGACTGATGACGTAAAAAATTCTTTCTTAAGGATTAAGAAGGCAATCAGTTCCACACCAGTTTCAGTGAAGCTGAATTTTGAGAAAGAATTTATTATATATAATAATGCCATAGAGGAAGCAACCTCTGCTATCCTCATACAATGTGATGAACAAGCTAACAAAAAACCATTGGATTACATGAGTCAAATCTTGTCAGATGATGAATTCAAATATTCTTATATTTAAAAACTTATTTTCGCTCTTGTTAAAGCTGTGGAGAAATTTTGCCACTTTATCTTCGGTAAGCACACACTAGTAAAAGTCCCTTTACATGCTGTCAAGTTTTTTCTCTCATAGACTTATCTTTCAAGGAATGTTTCACATTGGCTTGCCAACATCCAGGAGTATGATTTAACTATCATGACTTCTAAAACCATTAACGGATGTGACTTATCTCTTCACTTGGCTCAACATGCTGAAGCAAGTGAAGAAATTGATGAAAAAGATAGCTCTCTGTTAGCACTATTTTATATTAACAGTCAAATCCTTCCCATAGCTGAACATCCTTGGTATAAATATCTGGTGTATTACTTGCAAAATCATAGGTGTCCATATAATTTAGATACTCATCAAAGGAGAAGGATTCATCTTGAATCTTCTAGATATGTCATTTTATGAGACTTCTTGTTTAGGAGATCTGCAGATGGTATATTACTTCGCTGTGTGAATAATGAGGAAGCACATAAATTTTTACAAGATACCCATGGATCTTGAAATTCTGTCATTCATGTGGGTGGCCACTTTTCTACTAAAACTACTGCTTTTAAGATTATTAGGAAAGGGTACTATTGGCCTTCAATTTTTCGTGATTCTTATAATTTTTCAGGATCTTGTGACAAGTGCCAAAAGTTCACTGGGAAAGAACTTCTTTCTGCCATGCCTTTACAACCTGTACTCCCTGACTTCCCTTTTTCAAAATGGGGTCTGCACTTTATTAGTCCTATTAATCCTCCATCTTCAACAGGGAAAGTTTTTTTCTTGACAACCACAAATTATTTTACAAAATGGACTAAAGCTGCCCCACTTAAGCATTCGCAGAATGAGCAGGTGATTTCTTTCCTTGAAACTAATATATTTTCCATATTTGGCATTCCTTTGGAAATTATTACAGACAACGGTCCCACTTTTATTTCTTCTAAGATGACTTAGTTTCTAGCTAAATGGAGGGTTAATTATTTTACCTCATCAACTTATTATCTTTAAGGAAATGGGCAAGCCGAGTCTACTAACAAAAAATTGGTTAGAATTATCAAGAGGCTCATTGAAGATAAGCCTCATCAATGCCACACTCTTCTCACTTACGCCCTTTGGGAAGATCACACTACCACCAAGGTGAGCACTGGTTGCACTCCCTTCCATATTTTTTATGGTCAAGAATCCATTCTGCCTACCGAGATGGAACTTTCTTCTCTAAGGATGATGCTACAAGTTGAAGAATTAAATTCTTCCAATATCTCTGAAAGGATAAATGCACTCTTTTCTTTAGAGGAACACATAATGTTTGCCTTGGATAACATAAAGAGAAGACATCAAACTTTTAAAAGATATTTCAATAAAAGTGCAAAATCTATCAAATTTAAGGTTAATGAGAAAGTCTTTCTATGGGATTCAACTCATGTTGATAGAGGAAGGCATTCAAAGTTCCAAAAGTTATGGTTGGGCCATTTTAAAATAGCTTTTGTCCTAGGCGAAAAATTCTTATATTCTAAAGAACTTGAAAGAGCGATTGTTTTTCTATAACACCAACGGTTCCCACTTAAAACACTATGTGGAACCAACTTGAAAGTTTAAATGACGTATGGAATTATTCCTGTATTATAGTTTTGTTTCATTGCTTTGATTTTGCTTTTCTGTTATTTATTTCTATTGTTTCGTTTTTTCTATTTTATTTCTTTTATTGATTTCTTTTCTTGCCAGAAATAAAATTTTGGATAAGTTTTTCCAAAACGATGCTATTCTACAAGTATTGTTAATCAATAACAATCAGGTTACACAATTGTCATGATGTTCCCCCTTGAAGACATCATTGAAATTACTATCTGCTTCAATACTGCTATTAGATAAGATAGTTGGTTTTTATCCCTATTTCTGCTTTCCTTTTCTTCCCTCTGCTTCGAGATTCAAAAGGAGCACACCAGAGTTTTTCTCCTTAAAGAAAATAACGCTTTTACTATGATTAATCAAAGGTTATGCATACAAGAATAACCCCCTCAAACATAACATTTTCCAGAAGTTATTCCCTAAATCCCAAATCATTTTCCCCTTAAACTGCTCACTTCCCCCTGTTGTATAATCATTCTGATGTCTATTTCCTTGATCTAATGTTCACTTGGTCTACGAAACTAGACAATCTGAGTTATTAATCTGTTGGAAACAGATTTCCCTGTGGAGTCGCCAGTTTGTTGACGCTAAAAAACGCAATGATGAATATTGCTTGCAAATGATTGGCATACTCTATTATTTATTATAATAATAATAATAAACTAGTAGGTGCGATCCCCTTGTAGACTAGTGGTGCTATGGTGGACATGTGACACTCATATGTTGTTGCTATTGTGATGATAATAACATAGTCTTCTACAGTTTGATGTTTCAAATTGTGGTTTAAAATTTTATGATGAAATAAGTCGATGGTTGATTATTGCATGGCACTGGATTGTTTTGATGTCCATTCACAAATTATATTAAGGACACCTTATGTATAAAAGGATCATTATTTGTTTGGTTTGACATTGCAATGAGACATGGGTTAATTTTTTTTATTTATGATCTTTATTATGGATGATATGGGAGCTTTTTCATATTAGAGGACTATATACAAGCCCTAAGGTTATGTGTAATTGTGAAAAAAGGAGGATGCATAAACCCTTGATGCTAGACTTATGCACTTGTTAAAATATATATGTGGAAGCACATGGGGTAATATTATGGCACATTGTTATTGTTAAAATATTTTGACATTACTTTGGGTGGCACACTATGTAAATGGATATAACAATGGGATATTTGGTTGAATTAATGGTTATTATTATGGTGGATTAGCTGGCTTGTACATTGAATTGAATGAGGCTGAGGAAGGAAGCGATGTGAATTTACTTCACGTCACTCAAACAACCCTCGAGGCCCGTCACCCTAGCCATACTTGCATTTGGTTTTTTTGGCTCTGGTGGTTGTTGATGCTCCAAAATTTTTGGTTGTGAAGGAAGATACAAAATAATTCTCAACTTCGAGAAAGATTTTCCAGGTATGGTTCCTTATTTTTCCATCCATGATGGTTCCTCTACGTTATGAATTGATTTTTGGCTCATAATGGCTTGAGGTCTGTTTTTTTTCTTAAGTTTTTTTGGACTGTGTACGAGTGTTGTGCTTATGGTTTCTTCTAGTGAATATTCTGATGGTCGACATTTTGGAAAAGAGAAATGGATATACTTTGTTGTGTGTAATCCATGCATGAGTTTATTTGATAAATAGCAGAAGAGGCATGCTCAGTTGGCTTGAGTTTTTGGGTCTGGCCCTCTATGGAAATTTATGTTTTTTGATTGGCAAGCTCTGAGCTTTGCAAAATGGTTTTGCAACTAGTCTTGGTGTTAAGTTTTTCCACTCCTTTTCGTATCTATGGTTGATATGTTCATTTCTCTGGGTTGCGATGTGAGATGTTAAGAGTTGGGGTGTTTCTTGCCATGTCTTGGCCGAGCCCTGAACTGTTATGTATTATGGCGTTTCCCTCATTATCACTGTTGCTTAGAAGATTTGCACAGTCAGGTTTAGTATCACCCATAAATTTAATGGAAGCTTTATATGTGCTTTGGTTGGCCATGTGTTGTGCTTGGGCATTCTCTTCACAGTGTTAAGAGTTTGTTTCCTCTTGTTCTCTATTGGAGGTGGATGACTGTGATTTGATAAACCCTCACTATCAAGAGTTGTTACATGTTACCTCTCTGTGGTAAATTTTTTAAAAAGGGCACGAGCTGTCTGTGTCTTCAAAGACTATCCCTTGATTGATCCATCTGTGGTTACTTGTCTATGATAAATTTTTAAAGGGAATGAACTGTTTGCGTTCTTGAGGACTTATTCATTTTGTCGAGATATTTGTTATTACTCCCATTTGTTGTGTTAAACCTTAATAACGATCTTGATATTGTTGCAAATCCAATCGAAGGTAAAGAGTACTGTGTGTTTTCTTGGTCGATTGGGCACGATTTGGATTTGTCTCTCGTTGGGAAATTTTTAAAAGAAGTCTGTACATGTTAAATTTACGAGAAGATCAGGCTCAAAGTGGCATGTTATTTGTTGAATGCTATTTTGAATCAATACTTATGTTGATTTTATTGGATGAACACTTGTGTGTGATTGAATTGGGGCATGATTATGAGTTTTAATTCCTAGTTGATTATGTCGATCAATGTTTGGAAAATAGATAGATGATGGTTAATACTGGGCCTATTCTTATTTGAGTTTGAGGAATAATATTGGATGTGTATGGCAAAAATCACTGTGCATATTTCTATTTGATTTTAAATGAAAAGGATTTAGCATTGGAATATGAATGACCGTGGCTCAATGAATTGTTATGTTATCATAAAATGACAATGCAGTTATCATGACTGCTACATAGATATTGTATAGTTGCAAGGGCTATTGTAATTGAGTATTTCTGGGCATATAATTTTTTATTTTTGAAGTCAACAAGCATTATGTAAAGAAGTGACAGTTAAATGGTTCTGGTTTTAAAAGTGAATGCTTATTGGATTATGGGGTCTGAACAAAGTTATGGTTGTTGTTTGATTTTATTTATTTGACAGTATCCGTATTACATCCTTGTCATGCTACCAACTTTTCGCTCAGTACATCCCCCTCATAATCCCAATTTCATTTTAACAAGCCATGTTCTATAAATTAAATTAAAAAACTCCATATAATAATGACAAAAGATATGACACATAAATAGGTGGCGGCTGATATTTTTGGTATTTGATTGCACAGTTAAATTATTTAATGAATTGTTGAGCAGTACTCATGTTTTTGTCCCCTCTCATTATATCACTTTTTCGCTCATTACACTCCCTCCAGATGTCCCATGAACCCTATTCACCCACTGCTCACTTGGAAATTATTAAATGATTTTTTATGGATAGATTTGCATGGGTCTTGTGTCAATTTTTGAGCCAATTATTATTTCATGCAAGCAGAATGTCATGTATGGCTTTTTAAGGACTAGTTACTGATGATTTGATGCATACAAGATGAGTTTCTTCAACAAGGGAAACCATGGAAGAAATAATAGAGGAAGAGGTAGCTGGAATAGAGGGACTGAATGCCTAGATTCTCTATTCATTTTGATGCTGACCCCTAGGAGTTGAATTAGTTGTTTCAAGATGGGTTCTTCAACTAGATCGAGAAAGGGATAGTACAATCCTGACTAGAGACATCTCCATTCCAGCTGAAAAATATCCCTGGTATTCCTGTGCCTCCTCATGTGTCCTTGAAACCAGAAGCTCCTGCAAATGATGGATGGCAAGAGATTGTTAATCTGACAGTCTCTCACCATCGTGGCTGGCCCAATTTTTCATTACCTCCTCCACCACCTGTAAATCTTAATGTTCAAATTTCCCCTGTGCATTCACCTGCTCAATCCTCTCATGCTAGTAAAAGGCTTAAAACTGATGTCCGCCATGTGTAATATAAAGGAAAAGTTGTTGCCTCCCCTTCCTCTCCTTCAAATGACTCTTCAAAATCAGTGTCCTCTCATATGCATCTGTTGGCACAGGGGCAGACCCAGGGTTCAATGCTTCAACAATGCACCAACAAAACCCTAACTACCGACCCTTTCGGCAACAACTACAAAGTATATGAAGTCTCATCCGAGGTAGAGGCAGGTGTGGTTACAGGAATCCAATGTCTGCAACCTTATCTGGGACACAGATATGTGATTACAACACCTTAACAAAGAACTTAGCAGTTAAAATTCGTTAGTAATTAACCCTTATTCACATCGCAGATCCAAACCCTAATTACAGATAAACATAGTATTCAACAAGATTCAACACATTCAAGCACTAAGCACATCAACATAGATCAGATCTAGCATCTTATTCACATCATTAGGCACTAAGCTATCATATTCATCTAATCATGCATCATTTCACTAAGCATTAATCATATGAACCATAAAACAACCAGAATGCACAAAGCAACCATAACATAGGATATATGTGGTTCACCCCCAACCTAGGGCTATGTTCACCAACTCTTCATCTTCTTTATTATCTTCGGTCAATCATATACATGCCCAGAGCCACAAGGTCCTACTCCACATAGGATAGGATATCTGCGCGCACTCTGCCAGATTCTCCTTCCTTGAGCTAGGTTACAAGACAAAGACTTTACATAGTCTCTTACAGTCACTTGCACTTAGCCTTGCAAGCCTCACACAATATGCACAAATAATTTAAAACTGTCACTTGCACTTAGCACATTGGCATATTTCTACATCACCTAGATATCTATTTATACATTACAAAATGGGCCCAACATGGGTAAATCCATGGGCCAACATCCCCATACCTGTTACATAAGATGAAAACCCAAAACGCCCTAAAAGGGGATGAGATCCCATGATCTCCGCTTCGACTTGCGCTCCGCCTTCGACAGCCTATCGAAGTCCCACAATAGGTCAAACCTGACCAAGGATCTCCAAAATGTTGTCAAGGGCCAACATGCCCCCAACAATTACCTGTGACTCATCCCAAGTCACTCTGATTTGGGTAGCTCTGCCTCAAAAGCCTCGATCCTGACTCGAGCTGCTTCGACCTGCTGCTTCGCCAAGGACTCCTACTCGACAAACTCTTGAATAAATGCCTCATTCATAGGTCCTTCTAAGTGTTGTTCTATTGAAGTGACTACTTTTTCCAGCTCTGCTCCTTGGCCTTCAATCTCCTCAAACAATTGGCAAGCTTCGTCCTGGACTAGTTGGAGCCTCTGAGTCACTTCCATGACTTTGCTCTGTATGGTGTGGACCTGCTACTGAGAAGTGCGCCATTCTTGGGATATTTTCATTCTTTCAACTACTGACAGGAGCTTCAACTACACCTGTACTATCACCGTTTTCTGTTTTACCTCCTGGAGTTGTGACTCCAATGTTTTCATCTCAGGGTCTTCAGTAAGTCGCTCATAAGTCTGCGCACTTCTACTGCTAATATATTTACATTCCAAAGATAATGCTCTGATCCTCTCAACTGTGCTCTAGGTAGTGGCTTCTCTTTGGTCTCCCATGTCTTGCATAGTACTTGGTACTTTTTGTAGCTCTATATCTACTATTCTCTGTTGAAGTTGCTAGATGGCTTCAACAAGCTACGCTACTTGATGCTCCACTGGGTCTTCCTCCTTTTTCTCTAAGCCCATCACAGAGCGAAGTGCTTTGCTGACTGCTTCTTTTATTCCAACCTTATCCATGAGAAATTATTCTTTCTCATGCTGGATCTGCACTTTCTCCTCTTCGAACTTTTCTTGGAGGTCATCCTTCTCCTATTGCGCAACTCGATGTTGATCTATCAATTCCTCTTATGCTTGATTCATGGCCACTATGGCCTGTTCTATTTCTTCTTGTGCATGACAAAGGCGAGCTTCAGTTGCATTATCTAGTCTGCGGAGTTGGGTAGGCTCATCTCCCAACTCTATTTCTTCTGATGGCGGGGGCGCAGTGGACACTACACGGCTGGAGTGAAGGGCCTGATGTACCCCTCACAGTTCTGCTTCAATTATTTCATACATGGTCTCTTTCGTAGCTTCTATTCTTTGCAAAATATCTTCCGAGGCGTCTGATACAACTGCGATGATGAAGTCGAATTCATTGAGTGTGAGCACAATATGCAACTTGGTCTTACTAGATTTTTACTTCTTCCGCGATGTGGGTTTCGTGGGAGAAACCTTTATTTTTTTAGACGACTCTGCGTCATCAAGAGGATTATGTGGCAGTGTTACTTTGACTTGCTTCTGCTAATCTTCTTTTCCATTTTTCTCTTCTTTATATACTTTGTCATCACCTCCTCCTCCAGGTGATTCTAAAGAAGTTTCTTCTGATGCACTGCTCAGCTGCTGGACCTCTTTTGTATTCTTCCTTCTGCTAGTTCCAGGTGTATCATGCCCTTCAAAAGTGACCATTGGGCTTCCAATTAGTTCCGGATCGGACAGTTCTGTGAGGCCAATAGGGGTAAGGAGCTCTGCATGCCATTCCTTAGTTATTTCTTCTAGGTCCTCCTCTGTGAGTTTGTAATAACTCTGTAGTACTTCTTTTTGTTCATCTTCGTGAGTAGTGATGTAGATAAAATGTATGTCTGTGTGGAACTTCACAAATGGCCTAAACATGTGTAGGGTGTTCAGCGTTATACAAGGGACAACCTCAATAGACCTCTTTAACTGCAGGTAGTAGGTGTTGAACACCGTGTTTGACTACCATTGTTTTCCCATATCGCTCGAATACCAGAGTGAAGTGAACTTCACGACTAATGGTTCAGATGGCTCTATTTCAGGGAAGGTCGCACCTTCCGACATCTCCCAAGCTATGAATGTGATGAGGATTAATAACCAACTAAAATGGAACTCATAGCCTTGATCTTGAGCTTCACAACAGTCTTGGTCTAACTGGTTCACTAACTACTTTGCACAGTTCATTTGTATCCCCTCCACACATTTTCCTGCGAGGTCAACAACAAACCCTGTGACCTGCGTGGGTCTGTTCTTCTCGACTAGCTTACCAACAATCAACTAGAAAGCAAGGTGCATTGCACCATTCTGGATGGAGGCTACCTTGTAGCCTTGCTTCCCCTTCTCCACATCATCATATGTATCTTTAATCTTCTGTGCCAGGGCGCGATCTGCATCCTTCCCTGGGTAAAAGTCTTGCGGGTTTGGTCCCTGCATGCTCAATTCGGTGATCCAATGGATCAACGTCAGGTCGACAGTGATGCATCTATCTAGACATAGGTACCCACCATGGAATCTTGACAGCACAAGCTTAACACATGTGTTAACCTCCTGGTGCCTTCCAAAATGGGGTATCTTCATCATGTTCAGAATAGTGGACTGTGCGAGGTCCATAGTCCATGGTTGGGGGATTATGCTTGACTTCTTCCACTTCGTCCTAGTCAAATAACTATGAGGAGTGAGCATGTTGAATTTCTTGCGATCTCCTAGGTTAAAGTCGTTGATATTTATTATCATGATCTTATTCGACTGAGACTTGCTTGTGCGTATCCCCTTCGGGAGGTACGTAGTGACCAAGGTGTAGTCAAAGTCCTTGGGGACACTGTCACGATTCACCGTGCTGGCTAGAGGCAGGATGTATTTGGGAAGGATGGATGGGATTAACTTTGGATTCACCAAGTCATCTCGATGCTTGGTTCTTTTCTCGGCCACAACTCGAGATGGTCCGGATCCGCGAGTAGTCGACGGGGAGGCTTGCACTCCTCTCGTCGATGAAGCTTGAATTCCAACAGACATCACCTTCTTAGCCATAAGTTTGATTAGATATTCTTCGACAAACTTTTCTACGATGCTAAGTTTGTCCGACATGCATGCTGGAAATTGGATAACTCAAGTTGATGAACAAATGTTCAATGCAATAAAACACAACGTGGTAACAATGAGTTCTCTTGTTGGCTCGAATACAATTTGAAAAAGTGTTCTCAGTGCAATAGTCGATGGAATATGTAGACAACGATGTGATGGATCCCTCCAATAGACAATAGGCCTTCATCAATGCAGTTCTGTCCATTACAATGTGGTCCCAATTGTCCGATGGAGATATTTCTGATCATAACTGCTGTTTTAACCGTTCGAGAACATCAATCTAACGATTATAGTGCCTCCAACAGTCATATCACTCCACCATGGTGAAGTGCCAATATGAGTTGCTTTGATATTTTGGTGAAGTTCAAGTTCTGGAGACCTTCCTTCGGCGAGGTCTTCTCTAGAACTTCCTATAATTTCTCTAACTTTGCTTTCTTCTTGTTGAGATTTCTAGCCTTCTTCCCTATGATTTGCATCTCAGTATTCCTCTTTCCATTCTGATTCTTATCTCCTCTTGGCATAGTAACTTCATGCCGGTGATGGTATTTACTAGGGTTCAAGGGAAATTCTTCTTCTCTGTTTGGGGTAGGTTCTCTACTCTCTTGTATAGATAGGTGTTTCAAATATTCTTGTGTTCTTTCAACTTCGACATCTAGATTTTTGGTCCTTAGTAGCTTCGACTAGTTTTCTTGTTCTTCCAGTAAGTGTGCTATTCTCTTAACCATGAAGTCTCTTAGTTCTTTATTTTTATGTTCTATAGCTTCCTCTTCTTTTCTTCAGGTCTGATATTTCTCAATCGAGGATTTTCCTAGTAGTATAGAAAATGGGGCGATGTTCTCAATAAATTTAACAAACTCAAATTCTTCTTCTGTTGAAGTGCCATGAGCACTCATAGATGTCTGGGTAAGTCTTCCACATATGGTTATCAAATTTCCTCTAAATAATCCTATTCTTCCCAATGAAGGAATCATAGCAAGATTTCCTAAAATTTCCCAGGTTCTTTCTGTCATGATATTCACCTATGTTTCATCATCTAGGACATAGTCTATGTCAATGTCTCTTATTCTTGTTTCTATGCACTCTTTCTCTTTGAAGATCTCTGATAAGTTGATATCTTTGTGATCATTCAGGGTTTCTTTTATTTGTAGTAATACAGTCTCTGATTCTTTCTGGGGTTTTCTCATGGTCTTCGTTTCTTGGCCTTCCTCAGGGTTTTCTTGTCTCATATTCATTCTTTCAACCTTAGCTATCATTATAGGGAAATCCAGAATGCCATGGTCCATAGCTTTACAACAAAGACAACTAGGTCTTCTACCAGGGCATTCCTTAGCAAGGTGTCCTGATCTTTTGCAACTGTAACAGAGAATTAATCCTCTCTTTCTCTTAAATGATCCCCAACCTTTCTTGTATTGCGCACTAGAATCATGGTGGCTAACTTGTAGAAAATTGTTCCTAGGATCCCGCATCCATTTGTTAGTCCAAACATTCTTTCTGTGCATAGGAATAACATATCTTTCATTATTTCTATCAAATCTACTCATATCAAACCTTCTTTCTTCTAGCTATGCCCTAGTTTTCAGACTAGGAAAAAAATTATCAAACATACCTAGATCCATAATTTCAATTTTTTTTTCAATTATCTTATCTTTAACAAAGCACAAAGATTTTAGATCTTACCTCTTAATAAAAAAAATTCACTTTACCTTTATCAGAGGACAAAGCTTTCATATCTTACCACTTTTCTTCAGATCTGCCTCCTCTCTTAGTATAGAACTTCATAATTCAAGTAGAGTACTGTGCACTAAAGAAACAGATCTACGCACAGATATTTCCTTCTTTTCCTCAGTTCCCTGCAATCGAAGTTTCAGGTCCTGACAACGGAACCATTTGTTGGCACAGGGGCAGAACCAGGGTTCAATGCTTCAACAACACACTAATAAAACCCTAACTACCGACCCTTTTGGCAACACCTATGAAGCGGATGAAGTCTCACCTGAGGTAGAGGCAGGGGTGGTTGCAGGACTCCAGTGTCTACAACCTTAGCTAGGACACAGATCTGTGATTACAAAACCTTAATAGAGAAGTTAGCAGTTAACACTGTCAATAATTAACCCTTATTCATATCATACATCCAAACACTAGTTACAGAGCAACACAGTATTCAACAAGATTGAACACATTCAAGAACTAAACACATCAACATAGATCAGATCTAGCATCTCATTCACATCATTAGGAACTAAGCTATCATATTAATCTAATCATGCATCATTGCACTAAGGATTAATCATATGCCATTAAAGAACCAGAATGCACAAAGAAACCATAACACATGATATACGTGGTTCACCCCCAGCCTGGGGCTACGTCCACCAACTCTTCTTCTTCTTTATTGTCTTCTGTCAATCATCTACATGCACAGAGACACACGGTCCTACTCTGCATAGGACATGAGATCAACGTGCACTCTGCCAGATTCTCCTTCCTCGAGCTAGGTTACAACACAAAGCCTTTACACAATCTCTTACCATCACTTGTGCTTAGCCTTGCAAGCCTCACACAGTATGCAGAAAGAATTTACAACTATCACTTGCACTTAGTACATTGGCCTCTTCTTACATCGCCTAGATATCTATTTATACATTACCAAATGGGCCCAACATGGGTAAACCCATGGGATGACATCCCCATACCTGTTACATAAGCCCAAAACCCAAAACGCCCTAAAAGGGGCCAAGATCTCGCGATCTCCGCTTCGACTTGCGCTCTACCTTTGACAGCTCGTCGAAGCCCCAAAATAGGTCAAACCTGACAAGGATCTCCAAAACTTGGTCAAGGGCCAAAAACATCTGAAGGATGATTTTTCCCATGTTATTAGTGAGATACAACCTCAATTTTCAAATCAACTAAAGGCTACTTCTGGGAAATCCAAAGGGGATAGTAGTGATAAAAGAAGGATTTCCTCTCAGAGTGGCAAGTATGGATTTTAATTTATGTGTTTTTATTATTGATTTGTTGAAGATAGTGGTTTTTAGAAGGTTTTGGACAACAATATATATTTTTGGATATTGTGGATTATGTGAATATTTACATATTTTTGGATATGATTTGAATTATTTATGATATTTAAATATTCAAATTTTGAAGGTATTTAAGGGAGTTACAAGGCGACATGTGTTTAAATTATTATCCAATTGTGTTTTATTTTTGAAAAGAATAAAAGAAGGAAGTCACAAGGGGGCCCACCTACTTAGTTATTATTAAATAAATACCCTTAACTATTATTATTATTATTATTATTATTATTTCTCCTAAACTAAAATTAGTTAAGTTCAACTAACTTAACTAAAGGAAGTAGTTGAACTACTTCAACTTATTTGGAATGCATATAATCCAAATGAAAACAAGGAACAAGGGGGGAATAGAAGGATAAAGCAATACTAAGGTTTTGTCTTTTGTTTTCATGAGATAGTTTAAGTTTTCATTCATTCTTGAGTTCATTCAAAGCCTAATTCTCTTTTTGACAGCAGGGTCCTCTTGTAGACAACAAGGTTCATAATTGAACCAAATCATTCAGATTCTTGTTTTAAAGGTGTTGATCTATCTTTGATAGTATGTGCGTACTTGTTTATTTATGGATTAAGTTTCATAGATGATAAAGGATATTGTGCAAAGTTAAATTGGTAGCAGTCTATGGCAAGATGATCTAGATTATAATGTTCAATTTTTACTTCTTGTCAGAGTCCTTTTGGATGGTTTTCATCGGGGATCTCTAAATTAGACTTTGGTCCATGCCCTCACAAGGATTTTGTAAAGATAAAGATACTTTTGATTTCTTGGAATGAAATAAAGCAGATTGTTATTCTGTCTCATTTGTGTGTATATGCGACTTGCTTACTTTTGATTTTTGATCTCCACATTTACTTTTTGTAATCTGTATATTTTTCAGAAACTTATATAAATTTTTTATGTTATTTTGCAACATTCTTTTCATAAAAAAAATCATCCTAAACCCTTGTAATTAATACTTGTGGACTGGGAAAATATTTGTGAGGCTATAAAACCTAGGGTGATATTTCCGACTATCTTGTCTTAGCCAGGCAAGATTAAAAAATGCTTGAGTAAGATAATTCATATCTTTTCCTCAATAATATTCTTGTACCTACCGCTATCAACGATGAAGTGAAACAGAGTGCTTTTCACCCACATCTATGAATGAAAGAGGCGTTCGCCTTCCTCTCGATCATCAGGTTCACCGGGATGGATCTTGGTTGTGGTAGTGGTGGCAATGGGTTTCACATCAATGATCCATCTCCCCATTTCTGGTTCTGACTCAAATTTGGAACCCACATTTGATTCATAGGATTTCACCTTAGCCACCAATGACTACTTTGAGCAACAATCATTAGTGTTATTCCAGGGGATTTTATGGAAGTCACACCACTTCCTGGTATCTTTATTCATCTTTCCATTGTCCTTATTTTCTTTTGGCTTGGACTAGTTTTCCCGAGGTTTCCCATATTTGATATTTCCTATGTTCTGTGGGTTGGGGATACCCTTGCCCTTCTTCTATTGTGAGGGGTTCCCACACCCAAACTATCATGTATTTTGTTTAAGCTTCTGCTCAATTTTGACGACATATCGATAGGCCGCACTCAAGGATGAGATGTCCAAAAACTCCATTTCTATTTGGATGTATCTATGAATACCACAATGGTACTTAAGCACCATATGTCACTCAAAATATTTGATACCCATCTTGGTGCACAAGGTATGGAAGACATTGATGAACTTTGGCATTGTTTGGTCTCTTTCCTGCCATAGTGTGGTCCATCTTGTATACAAGTCGTCATAACTTCCAACAAGGTAGTATTGTTCCTTAATAGAATTCCTAAAGGAACCCCAAGTGGGTGAAATTTCAAATAATTTGGATCTCTCTATTTCCTTTTTCTCACAGAAAGTATCCCACCAATATTTAACATGGGGGATGCCCTTGAGGAGCAAAAATGTCATATTTTCTCTATCAGAAAAGTTGTGGACATAACAATACCCTTATAGAAGGTTTAACCATTTATCTACGACATCTGAATCTATTTGACATTTTAATTTAGGAATATCAAAATTGATCTATAGCTTGAAGGGGGAAACACCTCTACTTGAGGTGGATGCGTCACTTGTTGACAACCATTGAAGGAGTTTTTCAAAGTTGTCCATCATCTCATTCCTCTGTCACTCGAGGGCATCCTCGAGGAACATTTTGAAAGGATATCCTATCCCATCTTCTTTATTTTTGACCACCATGGACGTTTTTTTGGGCTTTCAAGAGTAATTTTCCTCAAGAGAAACAAGACCGAAACCCAACTCTCTATACCCTAACCACGTTGGGGACATGCACTAAACAAAATGACAAGGAGCAGATCACTCTGATACCACTGATCTGGATGTATGAGAAGAATGAAATGAAAACACATATTTATGATATTAACAAAGAGACATAGTGAATAATAACATAGATATAGTGAAACTTGACTTCTGTTAAATAATAAATATGCTGAAACTGTAAAATGTAGACTGAAAACAAACTTGCTAGAATGGTGGCAACTTATCTTTGCGAAGGGATGTGACGGTTATGCTTATTCTCAAGAAGATGAGTACAATAAGTATTTGAAGGAATTTTTACAATAAACATGAATGAAAAAACCCTAGACATCCAAAAACCTAACCCTAGAAGATGAAGTGCCAAAAGTCATGTGGGCCCTGTTGGGGTAAGTTAGTACATCAACTTCTCTGGGTCGTAACTTTTGCATACAATCTCTGTTTAGGGAGAACGATAGCTCTTTGGAAAGGTATCGATGAGGTGATTCATTTTGGGGGCTCAATCAAATCCCTTTACAATCATTAAGGTGACCAATCTTGAAAAAATTTCGTTTAGTCCCTCAAAATGGCCCCGAAAGTTTGGGACCCGAAAAACTGCTAAAAATAGTAAATTGCCAAAAAATTGTTTTGAGCCAGCTGGAATAGGTAGGTGGCCACTGAGATCCTCCTGGATCAATACTCCCCAATTAGTAAGCAATAAACTATCCATTGTGTTGAGTTCCCCCATTAGTTGAGGAAATTTCTGCTGAATTTGGCCTCGGGTGAGCCACTTTCCTTGGTGTAGGAGCTTCCCTGCTTTGACAACCTGATAAAGATGGATCCTCTACTGGCAAGTTCCATTGAATTGTGTTTCCACTATATGATCACTAGATTCTTGTTCCATGTAGTTAGGGTTGATCTCTATTGGTGTCAACTGTTCGATTATCTCCAAGGTATCCAATAATGGTGGAAAATAGGGTCGAAGGAGGTCCACATTGAACATTGGGTGAAATCCAAGGAAGGGGGGAATGTTGAGCTCAAAATGATTTTCACCCACAACATTTTTATGGTGTAAGGTCCATAGTAGGGTGGAAAAATATTTTGATGAGGCCCTGTAAGGCGTTCTTTTTGCAAGTGCAACCACACTTTGTTTCCCACCTAAAATTGGTGTGGCACCCGATGTTGATCATAACACTTATTGCACTTGGAATTGGAATTCTGTAAAATATCCTAAACTTGTTGGCAGATGTGTTGGATCCACTTAATGAAGGGGGTGGCTTTGTCATCTTTGATTGGAGCATATGACGAGTCTTCTTGGGTGGCCATGAGTGGTAGTGAAACATCCATGGGAACCAATGGTTGAAATCCCAACCCCACCTAAAAGGGGTTGTGTCCAATTGAGCTATGCATGGATCTGTTGTATTTGTGAAAAACATAGGGAAGAGTATCATCCCATGTGTGGGGGTGCTTGGAATTATACATGCTCAGGATGTGCACGATCATCCAATTGTCAACCTCGGTTTGGCCATCCATCTGGGGGTGGAAGGTAGTGTATTTGTTGATCTTGGTGTCCAATAATGACCTAAGGCTCGACCAAAATGTGATGAGGAATTGACTATCCCAATATAAGATAATGGTTTGTGGGATCCCAAAGTGTACCCACACTCGTTCAAAGAATATCTTGGGAGTGGCCTCTATTATGATTATCTTCTTGCAGGCGTCCATAATCGCCATCTTGGAAAAGTGATCCACAACAAAAAAATCACAGTCATTTCTCTTCTTGGTAGATGAAAGGCGTGACATGTAGTCCATTTAGATGGATTCTGAGGGCCTGTCAGTATTAGGAAGAGAAGTGTATAGGCCTTTTTTCTTAGTGGCCAGTTTGGCAATAACACAGGAAATGTAAGACCGTATATACTTGCTGACATCCTATCAAAGTTTCGGCCAGTAGAAATATCACTGTAAAACTTCTAATATCTTTTCCTCACCAAAGTATCTTGCCACCTGACTGTAGCGGGATTCCCAAATCATCTTCGCTCGCTCTCTTGATGGAACATAGAGATGGCCCAGATGGAACAACAACCCATCCCGAAGATGGAAATTAGTGACAACTATGTTTGCGCCCAACATTTGGTAGGCATTGGCGATGTCAGGATCGGTCGCATAGAGGTGGGGCCATCCAGAGATCTTGTGGCACACGAGTCTAGCACCATGGTGAGTGTCACGACTGACGGTCGGCTGAGGAAATCAATGACTCTATTGGTACTCCCTATTTTGTACTTGATGTTGATGTGGAACTAACTTGGGACTACTTTGGGTATCTTGTACAGTTTCCTGTTCAAAGTAATAAAAACATTGCGAGGCCTAGAATCGTATAAAACATGATGTTTCCATAAATAAGGTTGGCCCAAAAGAACATCACAAACTTGAAGGGAAGAAACATCACACAATACCTCATCTTTGAATGGCTTGATGCCAAACGATAGGCGACATTGTTGGCTAACGTGAAGATTGCTTCCTTGGTGAAGCCATTCGATGGTGTAGGGATTTGGGTGTGGCGTTGTCTGTAGGGATAGCCACTTGAAAACCTATTATGAGATGAGGTTATTTTGGATATCAGTATCAACGATGAAGTGCAACATAGTGCCTTTAACCCACATATATGAATGAAAGAGGCGCTTGCCTTCCTCTGGCTCATGAGGTTCACCAGGATGGATCTTGGTGGTGGAAATAGTGGCATTGGGTTCCACATCAATGATATTTCTTCCCTTTTCTGGTTCTGAATCAGATTCATAACCCACATATGATTCAAAGGATTTCACCTCAGCCACCAATGACTACTTTGAGTGGAAATAAACAGTGTTATACTATGGGCTCTTATGGAATTTGCACCACTTCTCGGTATCTTTCTTCATCTTTCCATTGCCCTTCTTTGCTTACGACTTGGAATGGTTTTCCTAAGGTTGCCCATATTTTCTCTATCCTTTGTTCTATGGTTTGGGGATACCCATGCTCTACTTCTGTTGTGAGGGGTTCCTAGGCCCAAACTGCTGCGTCTTTTATTTAAGCTTTTGCTCGATTTTGATGCAGAAGATGATTTTGTGAATGATCGTAGTCATCATATCTATGTAGACCACCGTAGTACTTGAGCACTAGATTTCACTCCGAATATTTGATACCCATCTTGGCACACAAGGTATGGAAGACATTGGTGAACTTTGGCACTGTTTGGTCTCTTTCCTATTGCACTATGGTCCATCTTGTATACAAGTCATCATAACTTCCAACAGGGTAGTATTGTTCCTTTATAACATCCCTGAATGAAACCCAAGTGGGTGAAACTACAAATAATGTGGATCCCTCTATTATATTTTTCTCATAGAAAGTCTCCCAATAATATTTGACATTGGGGGAGACCTTGAGGAGCGCAAATGTAATCTTTTCTCTATCGGAAAAGTTGTGGACAGAAAAATACCCTTCTAGAAGGTTTAACCATTGATCTAAGACATATGCATATATTTGAACTTCAAATATAGGAATATCAAAATTGATTTGTACCTTGAAGGGGGTGGTGCCTCTACTTGAGGTGGATGTGTCGCTTGTCGAAAATCGTCGAAGGATTTGTGCAAAGCTATCCATCATCTCGTTCCTCTGTCACTTGAGGGCCTCCTCAAGAAATTTTTTGAAAGGATATCATGTATCATCATATTTATTTTCACTCACCATGGTCGGTCTCTTGGGAATGAAAGAGCAGTTTTCCTCAAGAGAAACAAGCTCAATACCCAACTCTCTATATCGTGACCATGTCTGGGACAAGCACTAAAACAAACCCGACAAGGAGCAGACCTCTCTGATACCACTGATCCAGATGTATGAGAGGAAATAAATGAAAGCACATATTTATTATATTAACACAGAGACACAATGAATGATAACAAAGATACAATAAAACTTGACGTCTATTAAATAAGAAATATGTTGAAACTGTAAAATGCAGACTAAAAACAAGCTTGCTAAAATGGTGGTAGCTTATCTCTAAGAAGAGATGTGATGGCTACGATCATTCGCAAGAAGATGAGTACAATGAGGCTCTGAAGGTATTTTTACAATAAACATGAATGAAAAAACCCTAGACATCCAAAAACCTAACCCTAGGAGATGAAGTGCCAAAAGTCATGTGGGCCCCGTTGGGGTAAGTTAGTACATCAACTTCTCTGGGTCATGATTTTTGCATACAATATCCATTTAAGGAGAACAATATCTATTTGGAAAGGTATCGACGAGGCAATTCATTTTTGGGCCTCAATCAAAGCCCTTTTTGATCGTTTAGGACTTCAAAATGGCCCCAAAAGTTTGGGACCCGAAAAAATGCTAAAAATAGAAAATTTCCAAAAGATTGTTTTGAGCTAGTTTGAATAGGTGGGTGGCCATCGAGATCCTCCTGGATCAATCCTCCCCCCTTAGGAATAAATAGTATCCATTACGTTGAGTTCCCCCATTAGAGGAGGGAATTTCTGTTGAATTTGGCCATGGGTGAGCCACTTGCCTTGGTGTAGGAGCTACCCTACTTTGACAACCTGATAAAGTTGGATCTTCTTATGAAAAGTGCCCTCGACCTATGTGTCCATGATCTAATCAGTGGATGTCTGTTCCATGCAGTCAAGGTTGAGCTATTTTGGTGTCAACTATTCTGCTATCTCTGAGGTGTCCAATAATGGTGGAAAATAGGGTCGAAGGAGGTCCACATTGAACACTGGGTGCAAGCCAAGGAAGGGGGTAATGTTGATATCAAAAGAATTGTTACCAAAAATCTTGATTATGGTGTAAGGTCCATAACATAGTGGATGAATCTTCCGATGATTCCCTGTAAGGAATTCTTTCTACAAATGCAACCACACTTTCTCTCCCACCTGAAACTAGTGTGGCATCTAGTGTTGATCATGGAACTACTTGTACTTGGCATTGAACTTATGTAAAATTTCCTGAACTTGTTGGAAAATCTATTGGATATGCTCAATGAACCAGGTGGATTTATCATCTTCAGTTGGAGCATGCAACGAGTCTTCCCGAGTGTCCACAAGGGGTAGTGAAACATCCATGGGACCCAATGGTTGAAATCCCAACCACACCTGAAAGGGGTTGTGGCTAGTTGAGATATGCATGGAATTGTTGTAGATGTGCTAAACATAGGGAAGAATCTGATCACATGTGCAGGGGTTCTTGGAATTGTACATGCGTAGGACATGCATGATCATCTGGTTGACGAACTCGGTTTGGCCATTCTTCTAGGGGTGGAAGTCAGTGCATTTGGTGAGCTTGGTGTCCAATAGTGACTTGAGGCTCGACCATAATGTGTTGAGGAACTGACTGTCCCGATATGAGATAATGGTTTGTGGGATCCCAAAGTGTACCCACACTCATTCAAAGAAGAGCTCGGTAGTGGCTTCCGCTGTGATGCTCTTCTTGTAGGCAGTCATAATCACCATCTTGGAAAAGCGATCCATAACCACAACAACACAACCATTTCCCCTCTTGGTGGATGAAAGGATCAACATGTATTTCATTGAGATGGATTCCTAGGGTCTGTCAAGAGTAGGCAGAGGAGTGTACATGCCTTATTTCTTAGTGGCTGAATTGGAAATAATGTAGACATTGCAGGACCATATATACTTGTTGACATCCTTTCAAATTTTTGACCAGTAGAAATGTTGCTGAAAAATGCCACTATCTTTTCCATGCTAAAGTGTCCTTCCACCTGACTGTAGTAGGCTTCCCAAATCATCTTCGCTTAATTGCTTGATGGAACGTAGAGATGGTACAGATGGCACAACAACCCATCCTGAAGATGGAAATTAGTGACAAATGTGTTTGCAACCACCATCTAGTAGGTGTTGGCAAAGTCGGAATATGTCACATAGAGGTTGGGCCATCCAAAGGTCTCGTGGCCACAAGAATATAGAACCGTGGTGAGTGCCGTGTCTAGGGGTCGATTGAGGCAATCAACGACTCGGTTGGTACTCCTTGTTTTATACTTGATGTTGAGGTGGAACTGCTGCAAATATGTGGACTAGTTCTAACGACGTTCATTCTTTAATTTTCCTTGTATCTACAGAACTACAATGTCTTATTATCAATGTGGATGAATGTCTCCTTCCCAAGAATGCAATTCCTCCACTGGCGATAGGCTTTCACAATGGAGTACATTTCTTTCTCGTAAGTGGGGTAATTACGGATGACAATTGATAGTGTTTCACTATGATAGGCCACTGGGTGGTTGTGTTGAGTGAATATTGTGCCCACAACATAGTATGAAGCATCTATATTGATCTCAAAGGGATGTTGCAGTTTAGGTAATGAAAGAACTGGTGCTGAGCATAAGCGTTGCTTCATATAATCAAATGTTTTCTATTGGGATAGATGGCACAACAACCCATCCTGAAGATGGAAATTAGTGACAATTGTGTTTGCACCCACCATCTAGTAGGTGTTGGCAAAGTCAGAATATGTCACATAGAGGTTGGTCCATCTAGAGGTCTCGTGGCCACAAGAATATAGAACCGTGGTGAGTGCCGCGTCTAGGGGTCGATTGAGGCAATCAATGAATCGGTTGGTACTCCTTGTTTTATACTTGATGTTGAGGTGTAACTGCTGCAAATATGTGGACCAGTTTTGATGGCATTCATTCTTTAATCTTCCTTGTATCTACATGAACTGCAACGTCTTATTATCAATGTGGATGAATGTCTCCTTCCCGAGAATGTAATTCCTCCACTGGCGACAGTCTTTCACAATGGAGTACATTTATTTCTCGTAAGTGGGGTACTTACGGATGACAATTGATAGTGTTTCACTATGATAGGCCACTGGGTGGTCGTGTTGAGTGAATATTGTGCCCACAACATAGTCTGAAGCATCTGTCTTGATCTCAAAGGGATGTTGTAGTTTAGGTAATGAAAGAACTGGTGCTGAGCATAAGTGCTGCTTCAGATAATCAAAATTCTCCTTCTGCATGGATAGGGTCTAGTAGCTAGGCTACATTGTTGATTCGCATGGTGTGCATGTGGATCCAGCCAAGATCCAAGTCATTTTTGATTGGCCAACCTCAAACATGCTCACTGAGCTTTAGAGCTTCTTAGGCCTTGTCAATTTCTATCACAAGTTCATGTTGGGATTATCCCATATTTCATGGGCCCTCATCCAAGTAGCCAGATACCGATACTGATTGTTACGCTCATCCAGTATTGACATATATGCCCATGTGTGTCCGATACCATTTGTTACGCCCTTCTGGTACCACGATTATGAAGTTGTGTGTGTCTGGTACCTGTTCCTAATTCCTAGGCTTGGCTCTTGAAACAAGATTGTTCTCGATGAGTTCAAGGAATTATGTTGGTTCTAACATTCTCTGTTCATTGGAAGAAACGATACATTTCATCACTCATGCACTTTGTGTCATGAGGATGAAATCGTTTCCTTAAGAATCGATAAATCATCCAATTGTAATAATTATACAAACATTTGATGTTATCTTTAGACTTGGGTTGTAATGGTTGTTTCTCTTTAAAAGAGAGAGCCTCTTAGATGATAGGATATAGAGAGAAATAAATAAAATCATAGTTATGCTCTAAGTTTTTCTTTGGAACAACTGTGAATTGTATCTCCATTTTCATGAAGCATTCATATAATTTCTGTTATAGATTATATGTTTGCGTTTACACCTTCTCTACTGTAAGTTATATTAAGAGATACCTTGTTGGTATGAAAAGGTCCCACTGACCCAACTAAGGTAAGTCTCTTTGTAATTAATTCTGAATATGATTCTAATTTCTTGTGTGTGTGTGTGAACATAGTATTTTCATATTTTGATTACAACATTTAATCCCTTCTTTGATATGTTTCAGTGATGCATTTGGTAGTAGGTATTATGGATGTATGGTAATTTTGAATAAGAGAGAGTTGTGTATATGATATCTCTAAGTATTGGTTTGACATATTTGTGTGAGTGTGTGAGAACAATTATTTAATTTAAGTTCTTTAACGTTATGTCTAGACAAATTCTACAATGTTGTTTCCATTTTGCATATCTAAGAACGGTTTGGATCTCTATCTTTCACTATACATGAACTTGTAATGGATCATCCTACCATACTCATATTTCATTCCTAGAATTAATCTGGTTTCATTTTGCGTATATAGGTACAAGTAAGACCTCCATCTCTCACATACATGCACTTACAATGGAGTGTTTATACTCTGCTTTGTAGTTCTGTTAGCTCAGTTAAGTTTCCAGAATGTTAATGAGTGATTGTGTGGTTGTCACATGAGATATAATCATAGCCCATATCTATCTTTCATGAGCCAACAATGAGAAAAATCTATCCCCTGAACAAGAATTCTGATTTATACATTTGTTGATCAATTTTGCTTTCAGTGTTTTGAATTGTATGTGTGGAGTGTTATTTGAATGGTGTGAAACCAAGTGTTTAGTTTCATAAGTAGTTTCTTACATAGACTATACACAATAGAAATAGACAATTATCTGTTATTGGTACATACAATACATCAAATCTATTGATTACGAAACCAAATTGACATATTAAATGATTGCAATTTATTGAACATATAATTGCACCAACATTTTGGCGTCGTTGTTGGGGAGTTGTAAACGATAATGGGTAGTGCTTTTCCTTAGATTGATTTTATGGTTTTGGAGTCGTTTTAAGGGAAACTTGAGGGTGGAGAGAAGACAATAATACGTGAGGGAAGATCCCACACATCCACTTCAGTGGGGTTGCTCCAAAGTCAAGTTGTCCTCTTACTTTTAGTAAGTGAATTTTGTGTGAATTAGTATTTAGATTTTTCTTTTTATGTATAAATGTAGAGATAGAAAAGGTAGATTTGTTACATCTAAAATTGCAAAAAATTCAGGAAAAACCCCCAAAGTTACAAAAAAATCAAGAAAACCCCCCAAAGTTACAAAAAAATCAAGAAAAACCCCCATACTAATTCAGCTAGTGTTTGTTTAGGAAAAATACTTAGAGGGGAAAGTTCAAAGGAAATAATTGAAAGTACAACTAAAGGTACCAAATATGAAGCTACTGTCCAGATTGAAAACATATTACAACAAGAAAGAAGAGAAGAACTGTCGACCCAATCAAAAGGAATAGATGGAAAAGAGACAAAGGTAATAGTAGAAGAGGTTGAATCTGCCATTAGGTCAGCACACATGTTATTGGAATAGTTGGATATACCAACCAACCCAATGGTTGAACCATCACTTAGTGGGGAGACATCACCAACACCCTACAACGTGCTATTTGGAGATATGTCAGATGAAGAGGGAAATGCAAACAAGGAAACATAGACATTTGGATTCCCAATATTAGACATTACTAGAGATGTTCCTATGAAGAATATTCTGCTATCATCACTACCTCACTTCCATGGTATGTCAACAAAAGATCCCACTTCATTTTTGTTTGAATTTGATATACTATGTAGAAGTTATAATTACACTGATAGTGCACAAAAACTAAAACTCTTTCCAGCCACACTTAAAGACTCAGAATTAAGAAGGTTTATGAGCCTAGGAGAACACACTATCTTATATTGGGATGGAATGAAGGAGAACTTCCTCTAGAAATATCAAGACTATTTTAGACCTAGGGATGTTGGGAATGCCATATTTAAAATGCAACAGTCTGAGGAGGAAATTTTGGAAGATTACCTAGAAATATTCCTATATAACTATCAAAAGACAAATTTCTTTTCCTTAGACACAACCAGAGTGAGGACCATCTTCCTAAAGGGTATAAGGGATGACTGTATTGAGGTACTAAACCTCATGAGTTCTGGATATTTGTATCATAAACCATTTGCAGGCATTTCAGAATATTGTAAAAGGTACTCTCGCAGCCAATCCAAAACAGGAAAAAGTGTAAGAGATCCTATAGGAAGATCTAACAAACCTGTTCTGGGAGGTGTTACAAGGACAGAATTAGGGAATACACTTGAAAAATTCAAAACATACACCCTAAATAGAATCAATATCCAAATATACACCATGAAAATAAAGAAGAAACAAGAAGAAGAAAATGCCACTTTAGCAAATTTTTGTCCTCAGTGCAGGAAGAAGCACCCTGAAAAAGAATGTCCTATTAATGTTATCGAAATATGTGGCCTTTGTACAGAACATCACCCTACCATTGAGTGCCATTGATTACCTGGACTAAAATCCATTTTCAATGGAGGGGGATAACCTTAGGAAACATCATGTCCCCCCAAGAGGTCATGGAGGCAACAAAATCCTAACATGTTCTACGAACCTACCATGCAATATCTAAAACAACATTGGATTCCTTCAATGCCTTATCCTCAATGGACACATCAACAAACACAAGTCGAACCTTGGCAACAAGGATGGAGAATCCCTGCATATGGGAATGTTCCTTTTCAAACACCAATTCTTCCTACTCATCAACAATATCCTTCAAATATGTCTCAGCTGTTACTTGGATTTAATCCACTTGCTTTACTTCCACCTTCCTAGATGCAACCACAACTCACCTTTCCTTTGAACCCAAATAAGAAGCAACAAATCCAAGATGCACCTAATCCAAATCCCCTTTGGCCTACCCTATTCCTGCACAACCCATCCCTAATATGAACAATAGACCTACTCAATCTATAAAAAACCTTGAAACACAAACTTTTCCAACTTATGTAATAAATACTACTTCACTAAATGAAATGCAATTGAGATCTAGGAAAGTCTTGAATAAACCAAATTCTATAGTGGTTATTAGAGAAGAATAACATACATATGACCAACCCAATGAAGAAGAAGACATCCATGTACACGATGAAATTCCCCCTCACACCCCTCAACCATCATAAATACCTCAGGAAGCTAATCCTCCACCCTATCCAGAAAGACTACTTGTGAAGAAACTTGAGGTACCTCCAGGACATGACTTAGAAGCTGAAATAAGGAATGTATGTGTAAATATTCCCATACTCCAAGCCATTAAAGATATTCCTATATATGCTAAAATTGTAAGGAATCTTTGCATCAAAAATCCTGGAAGGAAGAAGAAGGAACCTCCTATCATAAAAGTGGTTGGACAACTATCAAAATTTATATCATAAATTCCATGCAAATATAATGATCGAGGAAACCCAGTGGTGACTATAGAAATTAATGGTATTTCTTTTTCAAACACCCTTATTGATCTAGGAGAAACAATAAATGTTATGACTGTTTATACTATGCATGCGCAACAACTAAATCATTTAAGGCCAACACTGACCTTGCTGGAATTGGCAGACAAATTAGCCATCATCCCAATAGGAAGCCTAGATGATGTAACAATTACCTTAGCTTCCTGGGATTATCCTGTGGACTTCCTGGTAATTAATTCAAAATCCTAAAATCCCGGACATCCAGTTGTGCTTAGTCGACCTTGGTTGGCCACTGTTGATGCATTTATTAGTTGTCGGTCCAAAGAGATGACAATTTCTAATGGAACCCATAGTGAAAAACTTGTTCTCTTTTCTCCTACCCAACCAGCCACTGAAGTTTCAGTATGGCTGGAGAATACTGATAGGGAGGAGAACCGTGCTCAACTTCTTTTAACACTTGAGCAAGAAAAGGGACTTCAAGAACAAACAAAATTACAAATTTTAAGCTTATTTTTAACCAATGCATAATGCATTGATTATCCTCAATCTTTCCCATAATTCACACATATTTTCAGCCCTAAGTTTTAGGAGGTTTGGCATCCCTCCACTTATACATTATTTACTATATCAACAATAAGTGAATAAGAGAAGTCAAATGTCCAAACTGTTGAAATCAGTGCCAGGAAATCCCTGTGTATAAATTCTAGCCTAGAATCAGATCAACAACAAAAATTGATCTGAATGATCCAAGGACAATCTGGTGCTTTTGCATGGGATTACTATGATATGAAAGTAATTCACCCTGATACCTGTATACACCATATTTACACCAATGATCAAATCAGACCTGTTAGGGAGCCCCAAAGAAGAATGAACCCAACCTTAAAATACATAGTGAAAGAAGAGCTTCAAAAAACCTTGCATGTCAATTTCATTTACCCTATTTTAGATAGAAAATGGGTGTCTCCATTAGTAATTGTCCCCAATAAAAATGGCAAGTGGAGAATTTGTGTGGACTTCAGGGAGCTGAATAAGGATACCTATAGAGACTATTTTCCCTTACCTTTTATAGACCAGGTCTTAGACACCTTGTCTGGGAAGAGGTACTTTTCTTTCCTAGATGGGTTTAGTGGGTGTAATTAGATCCAAATTTCCCTTGAAGATCAGTATAAAAACACATTCACTTGTCCATGGGGTACTTATGATTATCGGGTTCTTCCCTTTGGGTTGTGTAATGCCCCTGCCACCTTTCAAAGGGCTGTCCTAGCCATTTTTTTTTATTTAATTCACGACTGTGTAGAAGTCTATATGGATGACTTCATAGTATATGGGCATGATTTTCAACAAGCATTGGACAACTTGGATAAATTATTAATCAGGTGTAAAGAGACTAATCTCTCCCTCATCCATTAAAAATCTAGAATGATGCTCACTGAGGGGATTGTCTTGGGTCATCATATTTCTGATACTGACATACAAGTAGATCCTTCTAAAATTAATATTATTTCTCAAATCAGAATCCTTATCTCACAAAAATAAGTTAGAAGCTTCTTGGGGCATGTTGGATATTACAGGAGGTTTATTCAAAATTTCACAAAGTTGTCTGCCCCACTGTTCAAATTATTAGCAAAGGAGGTTGAATTCCATTGGGACGAGCAATGTCAGATTTATTTTGAAATTTTAAAGAAAAATCTTTCTAGTGCCCCTATGTTAAGAGGAACGAATTAGTCTCTTCCCTTTTATATTTTCATTGATGCCTCAGATACTGCTTTGGGATCTATGCTAGGAAAAATATAAAACCAACTTCCCTATGCTATCTACTTTTTCAGAAAAAATCTCTCCCCTACTAAAGTGGATTACACTGTCACTGAAAAGGAATTCTTATTAGTGGTTCATGCCATTAATAAATTAAGACACTACAGAACATGGTGTGAGGTTTCTGTACACACATACCATTCAACTATTAGGTTTTTAATAAATAAACCTATGAAAAATGCTTGAGTTACTAGATGGATGCTATTATTGCAAGAATTCAATATTACTATCATTGACAGACCTGGAAAAGAGAACCTTGTTGCTAATTTCCTATCTAGACTCATTCATACAGGTGATAATGATCGAGTGGATGACAATTTTCCAGATGAAAGTATGTTTGTTATTTCTACTTACATTCCTTGAAATGAAGATGTGACAAACTATCTTGTAACAAGGAAATTACCTCAGAATTTGTCCCTCAGAGAAAAACAGAGGATTATTCAGCTGAGTGCAAATTATATGTGCCATGATGACTGTCTATATCGTACATGACATGATTTGGTTATTAGAATATGTATACGAGAAGATGAGATGTATGAAATCTTCAAATCCTCCCATGATGGCCCATGTGGAGGCCATTTTATTGATAAGAGGACAACATACAAAATATTGCAGACATGATACTATTGGCCAACCATTTTCAGGGATGCAAAGAAATATGTGGCCAGTTGTGATTGTTTTCAGAGGATGGGAAAACCAACTGCAAGTGATGAGATGCCTCTCCAAGCTTAGGAAGTGATTGAACCATTTGAGAAATGGGATTTGGACTTTGTAGGCCCTATCAACCCCATGTCTAGAATAAGAAGATATATATTGGTTTGTAAATATTATCTGACTAAATGGGTAGAGGATAAATATTTGTAATCTGTGAATGAACAATCAGTTGTTGATTTTCTATTCGAAGACATATTTACTCATTTTGGTGTGCCTTGCAAAATAGTGATAGACCAAGGAAACCAATTTACCTCCAATATGGTCAAAGCTATTACTGAAAAATATCAAATTAAACATAGGAAATTCTCACTTTATCACCCCCAAGCAAACGAACAAGTAGAATCAACCAACAAAGTGATAGAGGCTATACTTACCAAGACAGTTCAATTACACCATAAATATTGGGTGGATCGGTTCCCTGAAGCCTTATGGGCCTACATAACAACTTGGAGAAACACCACATGCCATATGGGAAGCAAGTGTTGCTTCCCATATAATTTCAAGTAAAAACTTTCAGGACTGCTATGCAATTGGGATTGGATTTGGATGAAGCCCAAAAATAGAGGATACCATAGCTAAATGAACTTGATGAAATCATACAATATGCTCTGCAGAGGACTATAGTTATTCAAGAGAAAAGGATCAAATGGCATGACAAGTATATCAAAAAGAAATATTTCCAGTCTGGTGATTGGGCCCTTCTATATGATAGTAGGTTCAATAGTTTTAAAGGTAAATTGTCCACTTGATGGTAGGGAACTTATGAAGTAGACACATTTTATGACAATGGTTTAGTGAGGAAAAAGACTATTGATGAAGACTAGACCTCCTTTGTTGTGAATGGGCATCGACTAAAATTCTATCATAAGCCTCTATCTAAAGAGGATTTTATCAAACAAGTTCTTCGGAATTCAAAAATTCAATTGGTAAGAAAGAGGGGTTCCCCTCCTGTTGAACCACCACTGTAAGTTTTTTTTGTGTGATTGGATTTAATTTTGTACATACAAGTATATATAGGTGTTTGTTAGATAGTGATTCTTTTGTGGTGTTACTAACAAACGCATAAGATGATTATGTTCTCATGTAGATAAGAAATAAAAAGGGCATTTTCTAGAGGAGAGTTTATTCCTCTACCCAACCATGGTAGATTACTCGTGGCAAAGGAGCCAAACAAGGTTTTATTTAAGTTTTTTAGACTCCTAAAAATTGAAAAAACCGGCGAGAACTAATTGACTTGGGCTCAAGAAAAATCCATAGGAAAGTATAAGGAGTTTTCTTTAAGTTTTTCAGACTCTTAAAAATTGAAAACACCGACGAGCACTAACTGACCCGGGCTTGAGAAAAATCCAAAGGATAGTATAAGGAGTCTTCTTTAAGTTTTTAAGACTCCTAAAAATTGAAAACACCGACGAGCACTAAGTGACCCGGGCTCGAGAAAAATCCACTGGACAGTATAAAGAATTTTCTTTAAGTTTTTTAGACTCCTAAAAATTGAAAATACCGGCGAGCATTAATTGATCTGGGCTCGAGAAAAATCCACAGGACAATAGTAGTTAGGATCTTGTTTTCAATAAAATGGGAGTGGCAATGAAAGTAGTGGTTTGTTTGGTTCCAAAAAGAGAGGGTTCCGCACCTCTGAAGGGGGATGTCCAACTATAGTTTCCTTCTTGTTACAGATCTTGGAGCGTAGTCATTGAATTCTTTTGCCTCATTTTTACTCCCGCTGCAATTTCAGAGTTTCTGTACCAGTGTGTGGTTTGTTGTTTTACTTATATGTTCCTACAACAGAATAAATTCATGTGTTCTCCTCTATAAGAAACATAAGATGCCAGTAATCACTACAAAATGCAACCTACAAAGTTCCAGTCTACAAAATCCACCACCAGGTACCTTATCAAATTTTCATTGGGTACCAGAATAAAATCTTTGTGTTGTTTCAGTACTAGATAACATCTATATGTTGTTATGGTACTACAAATATTCGTCTCTTTGTTCATCTGGTACTGGACAAGTCTCTATGCTATTCCAGTACTGCAACAATATTCATCTCTGTGTTCATCCGGTACTGAACAAAACTCTCGACATTGGTATGGTACTGAAAAAAATCTTCTATACTGGTCTGTTACTAAGCGATAGTGTTGTTGTAACGTCCCCGACCACCAACAGGCCGGGCAATGCCACTACTCAGACCATTTAACTTAGCTCTGAAAACCATTTTGTAACATTCCCGACTATCCATGCTGGGACACGCTACGCCAAAGAACTCTTCCGTTCTCTCTACAGAACATAATGTAACATACCCAATATCCAACTGAGCTATGCCACATACAATTTTCTATCTGCATGCCATAACAATATATATACATACAAAATTCTTGCAAAAGCATTTATATATAACGTAAATAGTCGAATATATCTGTAAATGCACAGATTCATATTAAATAACAATAAACAGATACATACAACATATACAGGAAATACCCATAAATATAAACACAATTATAAATCATACACATGATAAATCCATAAAATAACAATGCAACATGTAAATTTATCACACAATTGGCACTTATCTTGGTAAGAATGTCACCAACTGAGTCCAGAACTTCCACGAACCTCCCAACCTTAGACTACACTATTCATCACTCTCAACAGTGAGTCACCCCCGAGCTGGGTCTAAACTCCACCTTGGTAAAGGGTTCCTAACCAGGCTAATGGCTCATGGAAAACAGGAAAGACTCCATCTCATGTGCTCACTCAACTAATAGCCTACAACCTCTCATTCCCCACATGCCTATCCCACCCAAGGAAGTGTACCCCTTCTCTACTCAACAATCCTTTGGCTGCCCCACTTCCCTTCCAGGGCTTCAACAACAGGCCAGACTGGAAGTCTCAGAGCACTGTAGCTGCAGTTTAGCACCTTTAGGAAATCGATCCCCAAAAATTCTCTCATTCAAAGAATTTCTCACAGGCCTGACAACGTGCCTCTTCGATATGCCATGGGATTGACAACCCACTTCTTCAATCCCGCTCCAAAGATAATCAGGTGCACCAATAGGAAAAATGGCTATGGAAATAGGTTCAGGTACAATGATAGAAAGTATGGAGGATAACTAACTACGTGAGTGAAAAATGGTCATGGCATCATGGTTGAATGATCGACGAAATCAATGGTCTGAATGAAGGAAAAGATGATGGAAGAGTGTCCCCAAAAGAACTAAGTCACAACAATATGTATGCATGTCCCCAACGTGACACTTGTCATGTTGGGAGCTAATTTGGCCCACTTGTCCCCAACTTTGAAACTTAGGATAAAATAATTATCCATACTTTTATACTTTAGGAAATATTAATATAATATTCCTTTTTTATTCAAGCTCCCTAGCTTAGCCCATTTTCCTAAATTTTGGCCCTCCCTTTCCCTAACTAGTGGAGTTTAGTCCCCAATCTCTTTTATCATGGTCGGTCTATGCACAACGATGTATTTATATTAATTATGATACATGTACAAAAATAGGCGCATTGGCCTTTAACATCTAGGCTCTCCGGCCTAATCAAAATATAAGTATCATAGATTATAACCATAGGCTCACCAACCTATAAAACATAGCATATATACAAGGGCTCGCTGGCCTCACAATCCTGCGCATTCAAGTTGCTGCGCGTGGTATCCTGGGATGTGCATCATTTTACTACGCAGTACATGCATGCACTACACCATGGAAAATGCAACCAAAAAATATATCAAACAACTCACCAGCTTAAGTACATTGTTACATTTACAGTTGGGATTCTACCTGGGGATATTACAATCCCCTCCCCTTATTTATGCACTGTCCTTAGTGCATCATGTATCCACATACAACAAAATTTCCAAAAATACTAAGTGCATTATATACCATGTACCATTCAAATTCTTTAAAATCTAGAAAGTTTAGCTATTGAAAGCTTGTTACCCATATGGTGCTCTACTTTCCAGCACCATTTTTGGTACTTATACTGCAACTTGAAGTCAATTGCTCTATTCCATAGAGCTAGTTCAGGAAATAATTCAGCTAATTGTTCCTTATTACATGCTTCAATTATACTTCATTGAAGCAACAACTGGCTGTAGATCCATGGCATTCCACCTAGCCTTATATCTCAATGTTGATAAACTCTCAACAACATATCAGTTACAATATGGTATTAGAGATTTAGTTTTCAACACAAAGCCTAGATGGGCTGAGCAATTTAAGTTGAAGAGAAATTTCACAGAGGATTTATTTCGAAGCGGCTAGATTTTGAATTACGGAACGTCCATGGTAAAAAGTAACAACAATTGTGCGGAATTAGGAAAAAGCCCCAATTTCTATTGTTAAATTCATGGAAAAATTGGGAAATTCATCCATGTGGTGAGATATTATCGATTTAATAATTTTTCTAGCAAATTCAGACCTGGAATTGGTCGAATTTGAAGTCACAAGGAAGCCATGTTAGTTGGAGCGAGTTTTGTAATTAAAATTCTAAATTCGCGAATTGATTTTGGGTGAATTAGTTCTAGAAATATCAACCCACAACGATTTGTTGTTGCAGAGGTTGAATTGGTATTATCGGGGTGAAATTGAATGAATTTCGTGGTTGCAGAATGTCTATGGTAAATTGGGGAAAAAGTTAGGAAAACGCCCCAATTTTTGCAGCGGAATTCACGAGGAATCGATGCGCATAAAGGTAAATGTGCACAGGTGGGCGCACTAAAAATGCAGGATGTGCAGTAAAAGGATTATGATATGTGAAAATTGGGTACCACACGGACAAATGTTGGCTTGCTGGTATGCACGCTAAATTTGGCACTGCGAGGAAAAATGTTAGTGTGCGGGTGTGCGCACTAAATTTGGCATTGCGCAATGTGCATACGCATAAGAAGTATGTGCGGTGTGGACATTCATAATAATGGCATGCATGGTGTGCACAATATTGGCATAGTGCATTGGAGTTTGGTAGCTGCGCGCGCAATGTGGGTATATGTTGTCGCACGACAACTTAGTTAGTGGTGTGCGCAGAGTTCTAGTGTGCAGTGGAGACGTACTAAACTATGGCATGGTGCAGTGCATAGAGTGAAATGCGCGTGAAACATCAGAGCACGGTATAAAAACTGCGCACTGAGGACATCAATGCGTGGAACACAATAAGAAAAAAAAAAAAAAAAAACTGGGCCCGGGGAATATTGGCGTGTGACATACAACTAGTGCGCGCAAGTTAGTGGCGCGACAGAGAAGTGATACACAGTGGTTTTAAAGTGCGTGAAGAACGATTTACCTTGTGTTGTTGTTGCACATGGTAAATATGGGTGTATAGGTTGAATTTTGTGCGTGCGAAGTCATGTGAAGGGAGAACAATAGCAAAAAATCAGTGAGTTTCTACGTCTTATATCATTTGAACGTCATACTTTTGCAGCGCGTTTTTGAGGGCCTTAAGAGCATTTTTAACAACTCAAAAACCACGAAACATGGGTGTACCAAAGGTACACTTTGTCTTTGCATCTCAAATAAAATATCTCGGATAGATATTTCTAATAGTCTAATCCATTCGTCAAACAGAGCTCTTATGAGAAAGTTACAACACAAACAGTGAAGGGTAAATTTTAAGACCCATCTAGCTTCAAGGAGTCATAACTTTCTACTCCGGAATCGGATTGAGGCGCAGGAATAGTTAATGGAAATATATTAAGCCATAGAATACATTCCCAGAGCATAATTAAATTTCTGGGCATGTTAAAGATGTTTAAAATGGAAAAGAAGGTACCTGTAGCATTCCAGACCAAAAACACAAATTGGCCTAGAACTTCAGTAGGTTGTAACTAGCAGCCCATAACCTAGAATAAGGTGAAACTTGGACAGGATGTCCATAACATGTTTATGCAGAAACCCAATTGAGCTCCTATGAAAATTCCAAAGGAGTAGGTGCATAAATGCATATTACAGCACATAGTTGCGCAAGTTGAAAAATGAATAGAAAAATTATTGGGAAAATTTCAAATGATCATAACTTTCTCCTCCAGACTCAGAATTGAGCATGGGAGTAGGCGTTGTAAAGGTATTGGATAGAGGAGTCTAATTATATACCTAGAAAATTTATTTGGGTAGTAATTATCACAAGAGATCAGAAGAAGAATTCTGATGCATTATTGGAACAAATTTGTACATAATTTCATAAAATTGTTGAAACAGTTATCCTAACAAATTTTGTTGACTGCATAGTTTTGGAAGAGATAAGAAATTTTGGTTCTTAACAGGTGTGAAGGTGGAAAATTTGTCTAAAAATAATCTAATGTACTCAAGGAAAGAATTCTATGACAAAAGTCTTTCATAAAATGATCAAAATCCAAGACTACAAAAGGTTAAGGTACGAATCTTGGCGTAGCCATAAAGTATTGGGAGGCCACTACAAGAAGTCCTCTCATGTTAGTCAATTATTTAATGGAATTTGGGCAAAGGAATAGATCATGTAGTGAATGAATTAGTGAACACTCCCAAAGAAGCCAATATACAAATTAAGTAATGCATTGGAGTAAGATCTATTATAAAAGGAATTGACTAACAGAAGGACAGTAATCAGATAAAGAAAGAGGCTTAATGCATATTTGGATAAAGAGTGCATCATATCCAAGAATTAGCTATGAAATTAGAGTAATTCTTCCCTTATGGTTATTAGAGTGCGCAGTGGAAGCATGGTATGAAGGGCATCAATATGGCATGATAGAAGTGGATTATGTAAGGTAGTTTGAAATCAGATTGGTCAAGACAGGGGAAGTAATACCCATCAAGAAAATCCAAGTGTTGATATGATCAGCTAAGGAAGGGGTAAATCAAGTACCTCAAGAAGGAAGTTGATGTTAATTGTCCAAGGTTACTCAGAAAACATGTCTGGAAATATAATTGGGTCATGTAGGAGTTGGATTAGAGGGATCCGAATAATAATTGAATGCTGAAAATTAATATCAGCATAATATGTAGCTGCAAGTCCATGAACATGCTAGGATAATGGAAGAAGAATTCATGGGGAAGATATAAAGAAAATGGGAATGCATGAAAAACACTTCAAGAAGGAAAACAAGAATACTAGTAGAGATTATTGATGCATTCCAAAAGTATTGAAGATATTTCCACAATAGCATGGAGATGTCAAAGCCAAGAAAGACTTAATAGTGGAATGAATCTTTGTAGAGAGTCAGTAAAGAACCATGAAGAAGAAAATGGTTCTATGCATGGTTTTGAATGCAAAAGAGATGGTGCATGAGAAGAATCCATCTCAAATGGAATGGAGCCATGAGTGACATTTCTAGGGGGTGGAAGTACCACTTGAAATTATGTTAGTAAATTAAAAGCAACATTAAGTGCTTTTACTTAATTCTATGTAGCCAGGGAAGGAGGCAACTGTGCATCCTTAGAGCATGCTAAGAGAATTGGCTATGCAAGCCAAGTTTGAGGCTAGTTGGCAAGGAGTAGAGAAGAATGTAAGAAAAATCAAATATTAAATTATTCATTTAAGGAAGAGATGAAGTAGTTCAGTCCAAAAAATAAATGGATGTTGAATATCCAAAGTCTATAAGACAACATGATGGGAATTATAATTCATCCAAGTATGAGTTGGGATAGATGGATCTAGGAAGTAAATAAAAGCTGAAGGGTAATATCAGTTTAGTATTTGGATGGAAAAGCAAAGGAATCCAAGAGTGTTTTGGATAGAAAGTGCTCAGATCATAAATATTCGTGCATGGTAATTATAGTGAAGAGCACTTGAAGGTTCAGGAATCCAGAAGAATGGAAGACTTCTGGGATAAACAAGGAAACATGATACAGGAAGAAAGAAGTTGCTGCAATTACTGTAGCAACAAGTATTTTATGG
>ML793780.1:138793-154795 GCA_009831015.1 Picea engelmannii
CTATGACCGTTAATGATGTAAACCTATATGTTTCCTTCAGAGGGGTCAATGGCCTGAGTTCCTGAAGAGAGAAGGGAGAAGAACTTTTCCTGAGAAAAGAAGTTGCATTTTCCCTTGTAAAAACCCTGTAAAAAAGGAAGTTCGTAGGTTGCTATATAGGCAGGGTGCAAGAATGGCTGATTCTCGCAGGTTGCACCATAGCTAGGGTGTGAGATGTTCATAGGTTGCTCTATAGGCAGGGTGCAAGAATGCCTACACGTGGAAAAAACAAGCGTTTTCTCGAATCTTCTAGAAGGAGAAACTTCTATGGTGAGGTGGCATCTGAATGGTTTAGATCTTACTCGCTTTCATGATTTGGTGGGATCATCCTAACCTCCTCACCTTATCCTCTTCATCTTATAAAAGGAGAGGAGCTCTCATGGAGAAAGTTAGCTTTTTGAGCTTTGGAGATTTTTGGCTTGGGATTGTTAGCTTGGTTAGAGTGGCTTTGAGATTTGCTTTGTCAAGATAGATTGTGAATATTATCAGATCTATACTCTCAGAATTCTTGGAGTGAAAGTGTGTGGGGAACGAAGGACAGTTGGAAGGGACCTTACGACATCAAGGCAATGGTTTTAATCTCTCTTTCACATTTAATATGATACAGTAATATGATTCTTTCCTATAAAGCTTGTTGTGTTTTATTGTATGATTCCTTGATCACATACATAGGTTTATATTGAGTTTATGCTATTACTATCACTTTGGTTGGTTGCGTTCTTTTGCAAGATCATCATTGTATGAGCGTTGGAACGGAGCTAAGATGGCGATGGTGAGAGGAAGTGACATTTAAATGGTATTTCACCTATCCATTTTTAGTTAGTAAATTCAATATCTAAAACTTAAGGAAAGCATCATGTTCTGGTGTGTTTTGTTCTAGATCTAGGTGGATCTAGGGAGATCAGTTAGTGTCCACACCCACCGATTAGTCCGATAACAAAATTGGCGACTCCACTGGGGAACGGATTGTTTCCTAGTTAGTCTAGTTTCCCTTGCTTTGATTGCTTGTTTTCTAGTCTCTGAGTCTGTGGGAGATCCATCCAGACTCTATGGATCTGAAAGTTCACTCAAATTTAGTCCTTTTTCAATTTTTTTCTTGTTTACAGGCATTCTCGCACTGTACCCTTTAGTGGCCTGTGAGAAACACCTGAGTTCACACCCTGGTGTTAAGTCTAGTGTGAACCCCTCGCAGTCAACCTTTGTTTAGCCTGCGAGAATCTTTGATTCTCGCACTGTAATACACTGCTAGCCTGCGAACTTGTTTGTAAATTTTTTTGGATTGGGTCTTGTCATTTTTTGATGCCAAGTTTTTCTTTGAACAACTGGATTGAACTTTTGGAGCCTATATTGATCTGTTTACAGTCTTCTTGAAATTCTTTGAGTTGCTTTTATCCATCTTTGCTTTGTTTGGTTTTGAAGGATTAGTCTCTTTCTTTGAGTATCTTTCAATTACAAGGCATGTGTTATATTTAGAATTGTTTAGGGAAAGATCAGATTTCTTCTGAATAGTTTGCTTTAAAAGAGAACTTTTATTTCGGGTTTCTTTGTTTTAAGAAAGTTCATTATTGCTTTTAGTGAATTTTTTGAAACAAAAATATTTAATTTCTTGCTTTATATTAGATTGGGGGCATCCTTTCATTCCAAGTAGCGAAATTGCATGATTCTTGGCATTTTTTGATCTTAAATTATGAAACATTTTCCCCCTCATGGCCGAGGGGGGCCATGAATCGTGCATTGGTGTTCAATACCTCGTGCATATGGGAATGATAAATGTTTTCTCCTTCTCGTAGCATAACTTTCATTGAAATGAAAAGATTGCATCTTCATATCTTTGCATAATTTTCGAGTCGGTCAAAACACCATATTGTCCATGCCATTTTCCTTTTGAGTAACAACAACCATAAAATAAAGCGCTTACAAAAATTGATTAGACATTTTTATCTTTTTGGTAGCAAACCTACATTAGATTAGTTGTAGGGCTTTGGAATAGGTGTGAAAGATAACTTTTCAAAGTTGCAAACAAACATAGAATCTTGAGTTAGAGAGCGGTTAAATCCACTTATTACATTTTGTCCTGGGAAGCCCTTCTAACTCAAGGGTCAATCACGAGGTCACATTGAGACTGGCAGAGTTACTCACCCTGCTTTGTTGTTCTTGGTGTAGAGATTGCACATATTACGGGGGTCACTTGAAGGTATACCCACAATGATGAGTGGAAGCCTCTCAAGTTGATTTCGGGCTAGATACCCTGCCCTTGCGTGTGGATCGGACTGTCGACTGTTTCCCCAGGCATCATTGTAGTGATTGGTAACCTTAGTGGCCTATCTCTTTAGGGTCTTTACACAAGGTGACTATGGAGGGGCAAGTCTTCATGGTACCTGGAATCGACGCTGGCCAAACTCACTCAGGCTCCTTGGAGGGTATACCCACGATTATGTGTGGGAGCTTGCACCAGGGTGTAAGTCTGTTAAGCAGGTCGTCAACGTAACTTTTCCACCTGCTCTATCTCAGCCCCTTCTTACATTGTTCCCACAACATACTGATGACCTCCCATCAACTAGTCATGATACGGTTGGGAAGAAGAAAAGTAGAGTCAAGTTCCCGTGTATGTTTTGCAAAGGGAGTCATCTAACTCATATTTGCCCTCATATGGACAAAGCCTCGAAATTACTGGAAGACATGATTGTTTCATAGCCTCAACTTCCAGCCGCTTATCACAAACTTTCTCTCAACCCACCTGTAGTTGATGGAATGATCACTCCAGTCCCTTCACCGGTCAATCCGGTTGATCATGTCGTCAATCTAGTCACGTCCTTAGTTGAACTAGTTGACAAAGTGGTTGATCTGATACCATCCTCAGTCAATCTCATTCTCTCCTCAGAGAGTGAAACTAAAGAGGTCGATCCGATCCCATCCTCGATCGATCCCACTCTCCCGTTGGAGAATGAAACCCAAGTGGTCGATCTGATCTCATCATCGGTCAATCCTACTCTCCCGCTAGAGAGTAAACCCAATACTTCCCATGTTTTTCTCGTTGATACAGACTTTGTCGTGTCATGGGGTATTCCTACTTCTCCTGTGAAACTCCCTCCAAGTAATGAGGCCATCTGTTTTGGTTGGGGTGTGCTAACTGGACCTCATATTCCCTCTCACATTCCTTTCCAGATTATAGTACAGGTTTGTGGTCGGGACGTTCCTCAAACATTGATAGATGAAGGTTCGTCTGTTAGTATTTTGTCCTCTCTTGCTTGGCAAGATTTGGGATATCCTCCGCTTGCACCGGTTACACAAAATCTGTTATATTTTAACAGAAGAACCAGTCAACCTTTAGGGACCCTTCCTCAGTTTCCTATAACTTTGGGAGGGAAAACTGTCTTTATTGACATCATGGTCGTCCAAGACCCCTTGGATTTTTCCTTACTCCTTGGGCGAGATTATGTCTATGCCATGAAAGCTATTGTGTCTACTCTTTTTCATGTGATATCTTTCCCTCATGATGGACAAGTTGTGACTGTTGATCAACTTTCATTCATTGACCCCGACTGGATTTCCTCCCTAAATGGTTCTTACATGAAGACGACATTGCCCCCGCCACAGGTCAATTATGTGGCATTGTCGTCCATGGTTTCAACTTCTGATGACTTAGATCCAGTAGTTGACATGGTGATCTCTTCGATAGGGTTGTTAGAGCCTGATCTCTTTACTCCTGTCACGACCCTCAACATGGTGTCCTTCCAGAGTGTGTTTCTTCCTTCTAGTGAAGAAATCTTGGAAGCCATGACCGAGTTTTGTCCCTTGACATGGTGTCATTCCAGAGCATTGTCCTCTTGGAATCCATGATCAAGAAGGATGCTCCGAGGATAGTTTTTGCGTCTCTGAGGAAACCTTGTTAAAAAATGAAACATAGGTCTTTGAGCATGATTTTCTGATTTCAAGCTCATTAAAAAATGAAACTAGACTTGAACATAGTTTTCTAATTTCAAGCTCGTTAAAAAATGAAACCACTTGAGGATAGTTTTTGCGTCTCTATAGCAACCTCGTTAAAAAATGAAACAGAGGTTACGAGCATTGTTCTTGTTTCTATGTCAAGCTTGTTAAAAAATGAAATAGTTTTCCCCCTCTCTATTTGAGTCAAGTCCTTCGTCTAGTATTTGCAGCTTCATTTCATTCTCCTTTGCAGTTGGATGAAACAAAGCTTGGGGGGCATTTTCCTCAGCCTCTGGACTTCATGCTGAAGTTAAGCCGCTAGTTTCTTAAGCTGGGGGCTAAGTACCAACCATGCATTGGGAAGTTGAAAGCATAGTTTTCTATGGTTCAAGCTTGTGTAAAAATGAAACTAGCTACCTCAAGCATAGTTTCCTCTAGTTCAAGCTTGTGTAAAAATGAAACCAAGTCCAAGCATAGTTTTTTTTAGTTTTTAAGCTTGTGTAAAAATTAAAATCTATCCCAAGCATAGTTTTGTTTTGTTTTAAAGCTTGCGTAAAAATGAAAACAATCCCGATCTTAGTCTTTTTTTTTTCTCATGCTCGTAAATCAATGAGAATGTAACCAAGTATACTTTTATCGCTTTTTCAGACTTGTAAAGGTTATACGAAAAAGGAACCCCCTGGAGTCCTCTTTAAGCTCTTTTTAGATTCTCTAAACATGAAAAGATTGCCGAGCGATCTTGTTCTTTTCATGCTCGTTAAAGTATTTGAAGAAAACGTCTGTTGAGCGATAGTTTATCTCTTTTTTGGTCTCATCATACTACTTTACGAAAAATAAACTGAGAGATTTTTCTTTAAGTGTTTTTCAGACTCTCTAAACATGAAAAACCCATGATTTTTCTTTCTTTGGACTCGTTAAATAAACATCGAAAGACCCACAATGGGACCGAACCACGCCTTCCTAAGGTTCCTTAAACATACTTCGAAGGACTCATCCGAAGGATGAGATTACATCAACAAGCATATGTTATCCTCCTCAAACTTGCGTAAAAATAAAGAGGTACTCACCATAAATGGTGGGGGAAAAATTGGGAAAGAATTGTATCTAAACCTGTATTCTGTGGAAGAGTCACTTTTGAACATGACACCCTTTCACTCACCTTGTGTCTAGGTTGGGAAATCCACTTGTCTCTTGATCATACTCCTTTATAAGATTACAAATTGGTATGTGATCCCTGTTGTTGAGTCAGTGTTTCCAAGACAATTATCGTGTCGTCAATATGTTCAAAATGAAGTTCAACCAAAAAATCCTTCTATTGCATCGACCATTTCTGCAGTCTTTAAGCCTTCTATTGTCTCGACCATCCTTGAGTCAGTCCTGAATCACTTGTTACTCTGATCTACATCAAATCTTGTTACTTGTTTCGTGTCATTGATGTGGGATACATTAAGGCCTTCCTGTGATGAGTCTTTTCCTATCGACTTCAACTCATTATCTAGGAATTAGACTTAGAAACCAATTGGTACCTTGGAACTTGCATGCCTCAATGGCAGGTTTCCTCGCTTTCGACAGTGGGTTTTCATTATTGACCCCTGATTGGGAGATTTCGCCGAGTGTTTGACTTCAACTCATTTATTCACATTCGTTGGATTATACTAGTGTACCTTGGGAGTCATTGACATTAATGGTGATTTCCCTCACACTTGTTAACGGTATACACTAATGACCAGTAATCAAGTGGTTTCTACCATGTTCAACTTCAGCACATGTATTCACATGGTTAGATTCGTACTATAGAGTGGTGGAGATGAAGACCCAGGATTTTTTCTGATAGATCCAGGTTGCGTTGGAGTATATTCAGTGTACTGTTGCATAGATCCACATTGTATGTCTCATGGCTATGTTCAAATTTGAGTCTTTAACACATAGATCCACAGTGTATTCTTGGTGGCTATATTCAGATTTGAGTCATATCGGCATGGATCCACAGTGTATGTTTGGTGGCCATGACCTGTCTTACTTGACATGGATCTTTGCATGTCGACATTTATGCTTTGAGTCATTTGTATTATGAGTATGGGAATGCATACCTCAGTGATGATATATTATTGTACTGTATTTCCTTGTTTGTTGCTAGGTTTCTGACCGACTATTTCTTGTTCCCTACACACACTCGACAAAGTATTTCAGCTATCACTCTGTTCTAACTTCATACTTTGGGGGTCTCTCTGTTACACATTATTTTCGTCATCCCTATGACCGTTAATGATGTAAACCTATCTATTGCCTTCAGAGGGGTCAGTGGCCTGAGTTCCTGAAGAGAGAAGGGAGAAGAAATTTTCTTGAGAAAAGAAGTTGCATTTCCCATGTAAAAACCCTGCAAAAAAGGAAGTTCGCAGGTTGCTATATAGGCAGGGTACAAGAATGCCTGATTCTCGCAGGTTGCACCATAGCTAGGGTGCGAGATGTTCCCAGGTTTCTCTATAGGAAGGATGCGAGAATGCCTACACGTGGGAAAAACAATCGTTTTCTCGAATCTTCTAGAAGGAGAAACTTCTATGGTGAGGTGGCATCCGAATGGTTTGGATCTTACTCTCTTTCATGATTTGGTGGGATCATCCTAACCTCCTCACCTTATCCTCTTCATCTTATAAAAGGAGAGGAGCTCTCATGGAGAAAGTTAGCTTTTTGAGCTTTGGAGCTTTTTGGCTTGGGATTGTTAGCTTGGTTAGAGTGGCTTTGAGATTTGCTTTGTCAAGATAGATTGTGAATATTATCAGATCTATGCTCTCAGAATTCTTGGAGTGAAAGTGTGTGGGGAACGAAGGACAGTTGGAAGGGACCTTATGACATCAAGGCCATGGTTGTAATCTCTCTTTCACATTTAATATGATACAKTAATATGATTCTTTCCTATAAAGCTTGTTGTGTTTTATTGTATGATTCCTTGATCACATACATAGGTTTATATTGAGTTTATGCTATTACTATCACTTTGGTTGGTTGCGTTCTTTTGCAAGATCATCATTGTATGAGCGTTGGAATAGAGCTAAGATGGTGATGGCGAGAGGAAGCGACATTTAAATGGTATTTCACCTATCCCTCTTTAGTTAGTAAATTCAATATCTAAAACTTAAGGAAAGCGTCATGTTCTGGTGTGTTTTGTTCTAGATCTAGGTGGATCTAGGGAGATCAGTTAGTGTCCGCACCTACCGATTAGTCCGATAACACTAGCCATGCAGGTAAGTATTTATTTTTGAAGTTATATTGCATAATTTCCGAAGGGAAATTTAGGTAAGGATTTCCCCAAATTGAAGTTTATAATACATTGTATGGTATTGTTTAAGTGCATTGATAGGATTAATTTACCAGTAAGTGTGGTAAAGGCTAGAGGCTTGTTATATTTATCAAATCTTTTATCTTTTGAATGCACACAATGACATAGTATCATGTCATGTTAATTTGGTTTTGAGGAAATAACCAGAGAAAATAAAAGATAATAACTTGTTATAGGAATGATGCTAAGAAAGCTAGTCATGTATGAGACCATGACATGGTTGGATATGGCAAGGTATGGTTATAGAAAGGTTATGTGCCACACAAATAACCAATGAGCTTCCTACCTTTAAATAAAACTTGGATTGCAACCTTTTTGCTAACACTAATAAACACTACAGAATTGTATTCTTGGTGTAGTGTTCAGGTCGAAAAGGAAGGCATCCAAATAATTGTGAAGACAATGGGAAGTGTGTGGAGATGTGTCAAGACATTGGATAGATTTCCAATTTATGGATGGTGAGATGCATGACTTAGATAAATCACATTCTGAAATCAATGCAAGGGTGCATTGAATAAATAAGCATTGAGAGTTGCACTCATGTTTGGTAAGTGGCATAGTTGCACTCATACATGATGGAGTTGTATACTTAAATACATTTTGCTGAATGCTTTTTGTGAGTGCATGTATATATGTTTTTACATGGAAATAATTATACTAATGGTTGAAATGTTTCTAACTCATGAAGTTGAGAACATTTTAGGAACTGATAAACATTGCAACATGAAATTTGCAAGTGAGGTGGTAACAGGAATAGTGACTACATAAAATTTATGTTCAGAATATTGAAGAAATGAACTTACTGTTATTAATTATGAATATGCATATGAATGGAATAACGATTCATTCTATTTGGTTGAATTGTTTGGTAATTGTGATTGAATTGCTAGGTGCAGGAAATTCTAAGAAGATTGCATAAGGTGATGTACATGTTAAATTATGATGTACAAAAAATACTGACAATTTGTTGTTTGTATGCAATATAAAATCATTGCAGGAAAAATGGTATTTAGCATGGTGCTTGCTGAAATCCATAAGGAAAATTACATCCTATTATTGCAACAACAATGAAAAATTATGAAATAGAATTACATATTTTGGAAAAAGTCAAAATTCATTATGAAATTAATTTGATTTCTAAAATGGAATTTTTATAATGCTCTCTCATGATAACTGCATGTGTGTGATGCAGATGAGATGATATTGATTAAAGTTGGAACTCTTGGAGCCACGATGCTCTGATACCATATTGTAACGTCCCCAACCACCAACAGGCTGGGCAATGCCACTACTCAGACCACTTAACTTAGCTCTAAAAACCATTTTGTAACGTTCCCGACTATCCATGACGGGACACGCTACGCCAGAGAAATCTTCCATTCTCTCTGCAGAACATAATGTAACATACCCATTATCAACATGAGCTATGCCACATACAATTTTCTATCTGCATGCCATAACAATATATATACATACAGAATTCTTGCGGAAGCATTTATATATAACGTAAATAGTCGAATACATCTGTAAATGCATATATTCATATTGAATAATAGTAAACACATACATACAACATATACAAGAAATATCCATAAATATAAACACAATTATAAATCATACACAAGATAAATCCATAAAATAACAATGCAACATGTAAATTTATCACACAATTGGCACTTATCTTGGTAAAAATGTCACCAACTACATGCAAACCTTCCACGAACCTCCTAGCCTTAGACTACACTATTCATCACTCTCAACAGTGAGTCACCCTCGAGCTGGGACTAAAATCCTCTCGGGTAAAGGGTTCCTAACCAGGCTAATGGCTCATGGAAAACAGGAAAGACTCCGTCTCAGGTGCTCACTCAACTAACATCCTACAACCTCTCATTCCCCACATGTCTGTCCCACCCAAGGAAGTGTGCCCCTTCTCTACTGAACAGTCCTTCGGCTGCCCCACTTCCCTTCCAGGGATTCAGTAACAGGTCAGACCAAAAGTCTCAGAGCACTGTAGCTGCAGTTTAGCACCTTTATAAAATCGATCCCCAACCATGCTACATGAGGGAACACTTTCGTTCTCTCACTACTGAACATACTATGACATACCCAATAGCCAACTGAACTACGCCACATAAAATTTTCTAACTGCATGCAATTAAAATATATACACGCATAACTCTTGCGGAAACATGATATATAATACGTAATCATACAAATACATCTGTAAATGCATGAATTCATACTGAAATAATAACAAACGCATACATGCAACATATACAAGAAATACCCATAAAATATAAACACAGTTATAAATCATACACAGGATAAATTCGTAAAACTAAGCACGAAAATAATAATGCAGAATGCAAATTTATCACACAGTTGACACTTATTTTTGTAATAATATCACCAACTGCATGCAGACCTTCCACGAACCTGCCAGCCTTAGACCACACTGTTCATCACTCTCAACAATGAGTCACCCTCGAGCTGGGACTAAACTCCACCGGTTAAAGGGTTCCTAACCAGGCTAATGGCTCATGGAAAATAGGAAAGACTCTGTCACAGGTGCTCTCTCAACTAACAGCCTTCAACCTCTCATTCCCCACATGCCTATCCCACCTAGGGAAGTGTGCCCCTTCACTGCTCAACATTCCCTCGGCTGCCCCACTTCCCTTCTAGGGATTCAACAACACGCCAGACAGGAAGTCTCAGAGACCTGTAGCTGTAGTTTAGCACCTTTAGAAAGTCACCTCCCAACAATTCTCTTGCCCAGAGGGAAATTACTCACTGGCTTGACAACCCACCTCTTTAATATCCCATAGGCCTGACAACCTACTTCTTCAGTCCATCTCCCCAACTAACCATATACACAAACCTATATGGCCATGGATACAAGCTCCGATACAATGACAAGAAGTATGGAGGATAAATGACTATGTGAGTGAAAATGGTCATGGCACCATGGCTAAATGATGGAAGGAATCCTGGAAAAGATGATGGTAAGAAGTGTTGGAAATGAACTAAGTTCCCATAATATGTATGCATGTCACCAACTTGACACTTGTCATGTTGGGAGCTACTTTGGCCCACTTGTCTCCAACTTTAGAACTCATGATAACATAATTATCCATACTTTATACTTTAAGAAATATTAAAATAATATTCTTTTTTGGCTTAAGCTCCCTAGCTTATCCCTTTTCCTTAACTTTTGGCCCTCCCTTTCCCTAACTAGTGGAGTTTAATCCCCCATCTCTTTTATCGTGGTCGGTCTGCGCGCAACGAATTATGAGACATGTACAAAAACAGGCGCATTGGCCTTTAACATCTAGGCTCTCTGGCCTAATCAAAATATAAGCATCATAGCTTATAACCACTGGCTCACCAGCCTGTAAAACATAGCATATACACAAAGGCTTGTTGGCCTCACAATCGTGCGCACTCAAGTTGCTGCACGCGGTATCCTGGGATGTGCATCATTTTACTGCGCAATACATGCGTGCACTACACCATGGAAAATGAAAGCTAAAAATATATCAAACAATTCACCAGCTTAAGTACATTGTTACATTTACAGTTGGGATTCTACCTGGGGATATTACAATCCATTCCCCTTATTTATGCACTATCCTCAGTGCATCATGGGTCCACATACAACAAAATTTCCAAAAATCCTCAGTGCATTATATACCATGTAGCATTCAAATTATTTAAAATCTCCAAGATTTAGCTATTGAAAGCTTGTTACCCATCTAGTGCTCTAATTTCCAGTACCAGTTCTGGTACATATACTGGAACTTGAAGTCAATTGCTCTATTCCATAGAGCTAGTTCAAGAAATAATTCAGCTAATTGTTCCTTATTACATGCTTCAATTATACTTCATGGAAGCAACAATTGGCTATAGATCCATGGAGTTCCACCTAGCCTTATATCTTACTATTGATAAAGTCTCAGCAGCATATCATCCCTCAGTAACACTCCAACCAACGGTCTCTCTTCCCCACATGCCTGTACAACCCAATGTAGTATGCACCTTCACTGTCCAACAGTCCATCGGCTGCTCAACTTCCCTTCCATGGCTCCAGTATAGGCCGGATAGAAAGTATCAGAGCACCGTGGCTCTAGAAGTTCCAACTTTAATCAATATCATCTCATCTACATCACACACATGCAATTATCATGAGAGAGCATTATAAAAATTCCATTTTATAAATCAAATTAATTTCATAATGAATTTTGAATTTTTCCAAAATATAATTCTATTTCATAATTTTTCTTTATATTTATCAAATCTTTTAGCTTTTGAATGCGCACACTGACATAGTAGCATGTCATGTTAATTTGGTTATGAGGCAATAACCATAGAAAATAAAATATAATAACTTGTTATAGGAATGATGCTAAGAAAGCTAGTCATGTATGAGACCAGGACATGGTTGGATATGGCAGGGTATGATTATAAAAAGGTTATGTGCCACACAAATACCCAATGATCTTCCTACTTTAAATAAAACTTGGATTGCAACCTTTTTGCTAACACTAATAAACACTACAGAATTGTATTCTTGGTGTAATGTTCAGGTCGAAAAGGAAGGCATCGAAGTAATTGTGAAGACAATGGGAAGTGTGTGGAGATGTATCAAGACATTGGCCAGATTTCCAATTTGATGATGGTGAGATGCATGAATTAGATAAATCTCATTCTAAAAATCAATGTAAAGGTGCACTGAATAAATAAGCATTGAGAGTTGCACTCATGCCTGGTTGCACTCATACATGATGGAATTGTATACTTAAATGCATTTTGCTGAATGCATTTTGTGAGTGCATGTATATATGTTTTTACATGGAAATAATTATACTAATGGTTGAAATGTTGCTAACTCATGAAGTTGAGAACATTTCAGGAACTGATAAACATTGCAATAGGAAATTTGCAAGTGAGGTGGTAATAGGAATAATGACTACAGCAAATTTCTGTTCAGAAAATTGAAGAAATGAACTTACTGTTATTAATTATGAATATGCATATGAATGGAATGATGAGTCTATCGAGCTAATTATATGATATTGATTTCGACATAAAATTGTCAACCCGGGGTTCGTAAACTTAGAGATGTAAGCACAGTATATGCAGGGCTAAAGCAATCTATTCTACTCTAACATTCGAAAGGAAACACTTTGACTAAAACTAAATCTAAAATCTAAAAAGTATGAAATTGCATCAAAGGAAATTAATCTAATAAACCTTGCAACTGAAACTATCTCTAACTATGAAATAAACTGAAATTGAATCTAACTTATGAAAACAATTGAAATTGAATCTAACTACGAAAATATGAAAGCTAAAATTAATCTATGAAAACATGGAATTGCATAAATCAAATCTAATAAAAGAATTGAAAATTACAAATAAAAAAAGGCAAAATGAAAAGCATGTGATCTCACATGAGAAACTAAATTAACAAATCAAAGCATGAAGAAATCTAACTCTTTATTCCAAAAGTATCAATCCAATTACAAAATGATGAGATCCAAATATGACTCTCAAAATGACAAACTATTTCATTGTTTCTCTATTTCTAGAGAGAGGCCTCCTTGCAAATGAGGAGAGGACCCTCTTATTTATACATGAATGAGGATAAACCACTCATAATTACAGATCTACTTTTTCCTCCAACTATCCCTTTAAACCCTCCACAAATATCTTGGATAAGATATTCTCTCCAAAATATTATCTTTGAATTATCTTTTCAAATCTTTAAAATGTGGAGAACATTTGAGAAGCTTCTTGAATCCTCCTTTGTTTGAAATATTCCTATATCACAAAGCTCACACAAATCTTTAGGATAAATATGAAAAATATATATAATTTCTAAATTTTAAGCAAGCATTCTCTTAGAAATGCTCAAAGATAAATAATTTGGAAAAATAGAATATGAACCCATATGTATATGAAAGTGGTGRAGATTAAGGGTTTTATGGAAGGATATAGTATGAATCATGGTGACAAATAGTATATGAAAATGTGGTATCATAAGGTGATGTACATGTTGAATTATGATGTACAAAAAATACTGACAATTTGTTGTTTGTATGCAATATATAATCATTGCAGGAAAAATGGTATTTAGCATGGTGCTTGCTAAAATCCATAAGGAAAATTACATCCTATTATTGCAACAACAATGAAAAATTATGAAATAGAATTTCATATTTTGGGAAAAGTCAAAATTTATTATGAAATTAATTTGAACTAAAAAGGAATATTATATCAATATTTCCTAAAGTATAAAAGTATGGATAATTATTTTATCCTAAGTTTCAAATTTGGGGACAAGTGGGCCAAAGTAGCTCCCAACATGACAAGTGTCACATTGGGGACATGCATACATATTGTTGTGACTTAGTTTTTTTGGGGGCACTTCTTACCATCATCTTTTCCAGGATTCCTTCCATCATTCAACCATGGTGCCATGACCATTTTCACTCATGTAGTCATTTATCCTCCATACTTCCTGTCACTGTACCAGAGCTTGTATCCATGGCCAGATAGGTTTGTGTAGATGGTTAGTTGGGGAGCTAGACTGAAGAAGCGAGTTGTCCGGACTGTGAGTAATTTCTCTCTGGGCGAGAGAATTGTTGGGAGGTGACTTCCTAAAGGTGATAAACTACAACTATTGGGCTCTGAGACTTCCTATCTGGCCTGTTGCTGAAGCCCTGGAAGGGAAGTGGGGCAGCCGAGGGACTGTTGAGTAGAGAAGGGGCCCACTATTGACGAAGAGGATTTTGGTAACATTTCTCTACATTCCAAGGTAATATAGAGGTGTGGACTCAATGCTTATTCCTTTTTATTAAAAATCACATGAGTTTTTCATTTTACATATGGTTATCCTCATATTCCCTTGTTATTTTGAATCACTAAACCTCTGTATCATTATTTTACAAAGTTCTTCATGATTCCCCTAGTTTTGAGACCATTGATAAGGTACACGACTCTCTTCATAAGGTGATCATCTATTTTGGCATATCTTGTCAAAAATTCCTGTCTATATGATGACAAAAATATGATTATACCACTTCCTATGAACTCATGTTGTTTAAACTCATGACATCGAATGCTATCTAATGGTGCATTTTTGTCACATCACCCACATTCATCGTAATCATTGCAAAAACTGGTAAGAAAGGGATGTGACACTACTTGTGGGTACGATCGTCACCTCTTCGTGAACACGATATTGAGGCATGATTTCTGACTTCTTCCTTACCTCGCTATCATTTCAAAGAATTGACTGTTGTACTCTTGATTTCATTATATCCGCTCTTCTGGATGGATTTTCCACCCAGATGATTGTTAATTAACCATTTTTCTATTATACACCACTTAATCCGCTCCTAATCTCTCGTTACTTTTCTGCCATCACCATGTTCTTGTAGTGTTACATCCAATACCAAACCCACGACTAATTTTTGTTTCCCATACTTGTTTTAAAACATGTCTTTAAGCTGACATGAGGGCTAATAGGCATGAACCAATGTTTCATTTGTACATAGAAACATAGGAGTATCAAGGTTGCAAAGAAAATTTTGAAAAGGCTGGTTGGGTTCCCTTCTTGGAAACATTTAGAGGACATCATGATGGAGTATCTCATGCCTTCGTACAAAGTTATGATGGTGAGAGTGTCTAGTTGGGGGATCTGAAACTAACAATTACTGAAGCTACCATATACGAGGTGACCAGGTTACCTTCCACTAGAAATAAGTATTTCAAAGGAATCATTATGGAGAGAGGCATATATAAGCAATTCTTGAAACCCAAGCACCTGGACCCAGATTGGATGAAAGGTATCTCTAGAGGTTGGATCAAAGAAGAATATTGAACAATGATTGTCTACTTGTAGAGATTCTTAACTTGCGAAAGGAGGTATGTAGTAAACGTTCTTTATCATTTAAGGCTTTTATTACATTTTGAAGGAGGCCCATACATAGACTTTCCTCATTTCCTGTGGATGATTCTGAACAAGATGGTGAGGGGTGTTAAGTCTGCATCCAAGAAACCTGAAACTAGTCTTTACCACCATGGGCTGATGAAACTCTTGGTTGTCCATGAATTAGGAAAGTGGGATATTATTTGGAAGAAATTCCTAACATAAAACTTTTCTCACAAGACTTCTAATTTTGCAGAAGGGAGTGTAACAGGGGAACATAGTAAAAGATCAAATAGAAAGAAGGGAGTGTAAAAGGGGAACATAGTAAAAGATCAGATAGAAAGAAGGGAGATAATAGAAAGAAAGGACAAAAATTTAGTAAAACAATGGATCATGTTGGCCCTAGCTCACTGTAATCTGTAAGTAAATTGAATGAAGGGAAGACATCAATTTTAGAAGAAAAACCTGCACCTATGGTGGAAAAATCATCCAATATCAAGAAAATTCAACCAAACTTTCCCACGAAAAAGTAAAACTCAAATTAGTATGAAAAGGAGAAAAAAACATAGGCCTAGGAATGATGATGGGAAAGTTGCAGACATTATCCCCTAGGTAATTGTTGAAGTATTGTTGGTCCCCGGTTTTGACTATGTTCTATGCCCATACTACATACCATTGACCTCCAACTCTATGCCAGTACCACCCTTTTTGACCTCCTTTGGATATAATCAACACCCTTTTACCACTCAAAAGGGTCGCCTAAGGT